>CAVMKG010000158.1:7500-12500 GCA_963682025.1 Cordilura impudica | reverse complement strand
TAATAATATAATAATAATAATAATAATAATAATAATAATAATAATAATAATAATAATAATAATAATAATAATAATAATAATAATAATAATAATAATAATAATAATAATAATAATAATAATAATAATAATAATAATAATAATAATAATAATAATAATAATAATAATAATAATAATAATAATAATAATAATAATAATAATAATAATAATAATAATAATAATAATAATAATAATAATAATAATAATAATAATAATAAATAATAATAATAATAATAATAATAATAATATAATAATAATAATAATAATAATAATAATAATAATAATAATAATAATAATAATAATAATAATAATAATAATAATAATAATAATAATAATAATATAATAATAATAATAATAATAATAATAATAATAATAATAATAATAATAATAATAATAATAATAATAATAATAATAATAATAATAATAATAATAATAATAATAATAATAATAATAATAATAATAATAATAATAATAAAATAATAATAAAATAATAATAATAATAATAATAATAATAATAATAATAATAATAATATAATAATAATAATAATAATAATAATAATAATAATAATAATAATAATAATAATAATAATAATAATAATAATAATAATAATAATAATAATAATAATAATAATAATAATAATAATAAAATAATAATAATAATAATAATAATAATAATAATAATAATAATAATAATAATAATAATAATAATAATAATAATAATAATAATAATAATAATAATAATAATAATAATAATAATAATAATAATAATAATAATAATAATAATAATAATAATAATAATAATAATAATAATAATAATAATAATAATAATAATAATAATAATAATAATAATAATAATAATAATAATAATAATAATAATAATAATAATAATAATAATAATAATAATAATAATAATAATAATAATAATAATAATAATAATAATATAATAATAATAATAATAATAATAATAATAATAATAATAATAATAATAATAATAATAATAATAATAATAATAAAATAATAATAATAATAATAATAATAATAATAATAATAATAATAATAATAATAATAATAATAATAATAATAATAATAATAATAATAATAATAATAATATAATAATAATATAATAATAATAATAATAATAATAATAATAATAATAATAATAATAATAATAATAATAATAATAATAATAATAATAATAATAATAATAATAATAATAATAATAATAATAATAATAATAATAATAATAATAATAATAATAATAATAATAATAATAATAATAATAATAATAATAATAATAATAATAATAATAATAATAATAATAATAATAATAATAATAATAATAATAATAATAATAATAATAATAATAATAATAATAATAATAATAATAATAATAATAATAATAATAATAATAATAATAATAATAATAATAATAATAATAATAATAATAATAATAATAATAATAATAATAATAATAATAATAATAATAATAATAATAATAATAATAATAATAATAATAATAATAATAATAATAATAATAATAATAATAATAATAATAATAATAATAATAATAATAATAATAATAATAATAATAATAATAATAATAATAATAATAATAATAATATAATAATAATAATAATAATAATAATAATAATAATAATAATAATAATAATAATAATAATAATAATAATAATAATAATAATAATAATAATAATAATAATAATAATAATAATAATAATAATAATAATAATAATAATAATAATAATAATAATAATAATAATAATAATAATAATAATAATAATAATAATAATAATAATAATAATAATAATAATAATAATAATAATAATAATAATAATAATAATAATAATAATAATAATAATAATAATAATAATAATATAATAATAATAATAATAATAATAATAATAATAATAATAATAATAATAATAATAATAATAATAATAATAATAATAATAATAATAATAATAATAATAATAATAATAATAATAATAATAATAATAATAATAATAATAATAATAATAATAATAATAATAATAATAATAATAATAATAATAATAATAATAATAATAATAATAATAATAATAATAATAATAATAATAATAATAATATAATAATATAATAATAATAATAATAATAATAATAATAATAATAATAATAATAATAATAATAATAATAATAATAATAATAATAATAATAATAATAATAATAATAATAATAATAATAATAATAATAATAATAATAATAATAATAATAATAATAATAATAATAATAATAATAATAATAATAATAATAATAATAATAATAATAATAATAATAATAATAATAATAATAATAATAATAATAATAATAATAATAATAATAATAATAATAATAATAATAATAATAATAATAATAATAATAATAATAATAATAATAATAATAATAATAATAATAATAATAATAATAATAATAATAATAATAATAATAATAATAATAATAATAATAATAATAATAATAATAATAATAATAATAATAATAATAATTAATAATAATAATAATAATAATAATAATAATAATAATAATAATAATAATAATAATAATAATAATAATAATAATAATAATAATAATAATAATAATAATAATAATAATAATAATAATAATAATAATAATAATAATAATAATAATAATAATAATAATAATAATAATAATAATAATAATAATAATAATAATAATAATAATAATAATAATATAATAATAATAATAATAATAATAATAATAATAATAATAATAATAATAATAATAATAATAATAATAATAATAATAATAATAATAATAATAATAATAATAATAATAATAATAATAATAATAATAATAATAATAATAATAATAATAATAATAATAATAATAATAATAATAATAATAATAATAATAATAATAATAATAATAATAATAATAATAATAATAATAATAATAATAATAATAATAATAATAATAATAATAATAATAATAAATAATAATAATAATAATAATAATAATAATAATAATAATAATAATAATAATAATAATAATAATAATAATAATAATAATAATAATAATAATAATAATAATAATAATAATAATAATAATAATAATAATAATAATAATAATAATAATAATAATAATAATAATAATAATAATAATAATAATAATAATAATAATATAATAATAATAATAATAATAATAATAATAATAATAATAATAATAATAATAATAATAATAATAATATAATAATAATAATAATAATAATAATAATAATAATAATAATAATAATAATAATAATATAATAATAATAATAATAATAATAATAATAATAATAATAATAATAATAATAATAATAATAATAATATAATAATAATAATAATAATAATAATAATAATAATAATAATAATAATAATAATAATAATAATAATAATAATAATAATAATAATAATAATAATAATAATAATAATAATAATAATAATAATAATAATAATAATAATAATAATAATAATAATAATAATAATAATAATAATAATAATAATAATAATAATAATAATAATAATAATAATAATAATAATAATAATAATAATAATAATAATAATAATAATAATAATAATAATAATAATAATAATAATAATAATAATAATAATAATAATAATAATAATAATAATAATAATAATAATAATAATAATAATAATAATAATAATAATAATAATAATAATAATAATAATAATAATAATAATAATAATAATAATAATAATAATAATAATAATAATAATAATAATAATAATAATAATAATAATAATAATAATAATAATAAAATAATAATAATAATAATAATAATAATAATAATAATAATAATAATAATAATAATAATAATAATAATAATAATAATAATAATAATAATAATAATAATAATAATAATAATAATAATAATAATAATAATAATATTAATAATAATAATAATAATAATAATAATAATAATAATAATAATAATAATAATAATAATAATAATAATAATAATAATAATAATAATAATATAATAATAATAATAAAATAATAATAATAATAATAATAATAATAATAATAATAATAATAATAATAATAATAATAATAATAATAATAATAATAATAATAATAATAATAATAATAATAATAATAATAATAATAATAATAATAATAATAATAATATAATAATAATAATAATAATAATAATAATAATAATAATAATAATAATAATAATAATAATAATAATAATAATAATAATAATAATAATAATAATAATAATAATAATAATAATAATAATAATAATAATAATAATAATAATAATATAATAATAATAATAATAATATAATAATAATAATAATAATAATAATAATAATAATAATAATAATAATAATAATAATAATAATAATAATAATAATAATAATAATAATAATAATAATAATAAAAATAATAATAATAATAATAATAATAATAATAATAATAATAATAATAATAATAATAATAATAATAATAATAATAATAATAATAATAATAATAATAATAATAATAATAATAATAATAATAATAATAATAATAATAATAATAATAATAATAATAATAATAATAATAATAATAATAATAATAATAATAATAATAATAATAATAATAATAATAATAATAATAATAATAATAATAATAATAATAATAATAATAATAATAATAATAATAATAATAATAATAATAATAATAATAATAATAATAATAATAATAATAATAATAATAATAATAATAATAATAATAATAATAATAATAATAATAATAATAATAATAATAATAATAATAATAATAATAATAATAATAATAATAATAATAATAATAATAATAATAATAATAATAATAATAATAATAATAATAATAATAATAATAATAATAATAATAATAATAATAATAATAATAATAATAATAAT
>CAVMKG010000157.1:32500-39076 GCA_963682025.1 Cordilura impudica | reverse complement strand
TATTATTATTATTATTATTAATAATAATAATAATAATAATAATAATAATAATATAATAATAATAATAATAATAATAATAATAATAATAATAATAATAATAATAATAATAATAATAATAATAATAATAATAATAATAATAATAATAATAATAATAATAATAATAATAATAATAATAATAATAATAATAATAATAATAATAATAATAATAATAATAATAATAATAATAATAATAATAATAATAATAATAATAATAATAATAATAATAATAATAATAATAATAATAATAATAATAATAATAATAATAATAATAATAATAATAATAATAATAATAATAATAATAATAATAATAATAATAATAATAATAATAATAATAATAATAATAATAATAATAATAATAATAATAATAATAATAATAATAATAATAATAATAATAATAATAATAATAATAATAATAATAATAATAATAATAATAATAATAATAATAATAATAATAATAATATAATAATAATAATAATAATAATAATAATAATATAATAATAATAATAATAATAATAATAATAATAATAATAATAATAATAATAATAATAATAATAATAATAATAATAATAAATAATAATAATAATAATAATAATAATAATAATAATAATAATAATATAATAATAATAATAATAATAATAATAATAATAATAATAATAATAATAATAATAATAATAATAATAATAATAATAATAATAATAATAATAATAATAATAATAATAATAATAATAATAATAATAATAATAATAATAATAATAATAATAATAATAATAATAATAAAATAATAATAATAATAATAATAATAATAATAATAATAATAATAATAATAATAATAATAATAATAATAATAATAATAATAATAATAATAATAATAATAATAATAATAATAATAATAATAATAATAATAATAATAATAATAATAATAATAATAATAATAATAATAATAATAATAATAATAATAATAATAATAATAATAATAATAATAATAATAATAATAATAATAATAATAATAATAATAATAATAATAATAATAATAATAATAATAATAATAATAATAATAATAATAATAATAATAATAATAATAATAATAATAATAATAATAATATAATAATAATAATAATAATAATAATAATAATAATAATAATAATAATAATAATAATAATAATAATAATAATAATAATAATAATAATAATAATAATAATAATAATAATAATAATAATAATAATAATAATAATAATAATAATAATAATAATAATAATAATAATAATAATAATAATAATAATAATAATAATAATATAATAATAATAATAATAATAATAATAATAATAATAATAATAATAATAATAATAATAATAATAATAATAATAATAATAATAATAATAATAATAATAATAATAATAATAATAATAATAATAATAATAATAATAATAATAATAATAATAATAATAATAATAATAATAATAATAATAATAATAATAATAATAATAATAATAATAATATTAATAATAATAATAATAATAATAATAATAATAATAATAATAATAATAATAATAATAATAATAATAATAATAATAATAATAATAATAATAATAATAATAATAATAATAATAATAATAATAATAATAATAATAATAATAATAATAATAATAATAATAATAATAATAATAATAATAATAATAATAATAATAATAATAATAATAATATAATAATAATAATAATAATAATAATAATAATAATAATAATAATAATAATAATAATAATAATAATAATAATAATAATAATAATAATAATAATAATAATAATAATAATAATAATAATAATAATAATAATAATAATAATAATAATAATAATAATAATAATAATAATAATAATTAATAATAATAATAATAATAATAATAATAATAATAATAATAATAATAATAATAATAATAATAATAATAATAATAATAATAATAATAATAATAATAATATAATAATAATAATAATAATAATAATAATAATAATAATAATAATAATAATAATAATAATAATAATAATAATAATAATAATAATAATAATAATAATAATAATAATAATAATAATAATAATAATAATAATAATAATAATAATAATAATAATAATAATAATAATAATAATAATAATAATAATAATAATAATAATAATAATAATAATAATAATAATAATAATAATAATAATAATAATAATAATAATATAATAATAATAATAATAATAATAATAATAATAATAATAATAATAATAATAATAATAATAATAATAATAATAATAATAATAATAATAATAATAATAATAATAATAATAATAATAATAATAATAATAATAATAATAATAATAATAATAATAATAATAATAATAATAATAATAATAATAATAATATAATAATAATAATAATAATAATAATAATAATAATAATAATAATAATAATAATAATAATAATAATAATAATAATAATAATAATAATAATAATAATAATAATAATAATAATAATAATAATAATAATAATAATAATAATAATAATAATAATAATAATAATAATAATAATAATAATAATAATAATAATAATAATAATAATAATAATAATAATAATAATAATAATAATAATAATAATAATAATAATAATATAATAATAATAATAATAATAATAATAATAATAATAATAATAATAATAATAATAATAATAATAATAATAATAATAATAATAATAATAATAATAATAATAATAATAATAATAATAATAATAATAATAATAATAATAATAATAATAATAATAATAATAATAATAATAAAATAATAATAATAATAATAATAATAATAATAATAATAATAATAATAATATAATAATAATAATAATAATAATAATAATAATAATAATAATAATAATAATAATAATAATAATAATAATAATAATAATAATAATAATAATAATAATAATAATAATAATAATAATAATAATAATAATAATAATAATAATAATAATAATAATAATAATAATAATAATAATAATAATAATAATAATAATAATAATAATAATAATAATAATAATAATAATAATAATAATAATAATAATAATAATAATAATAAATAATAATAATAATAATAATAATAATAATAATAATAATAATAATAATAATAATAATAATAATAATAATAATAATAATAATAATAATAATAATAATAATAATAATAATAATAATAATAATAATAATAATAATAATAATAATAATAATAATAATAATAATAATAATAATAATAATAATAAATAATAATAATAATAATAATAATAATAATAATAATAATAATAATAATAATAATAATAATAATAATAATAATAATAATAATAATAATAATAATAATAATAAATAATAATAATAATAATAATAATAATAATAATAATAATAATAATAATAATAATAATAATAATAATAATAATAATAATAATAATAATAATAATAATAATAATAATAATAATAATAATAATAATAATAATAATAATAATAATAATAATAATAATAATAATAATAATAATAATAATAATAATAATAATAATAATAATAATAATAATAATAATAATAATAATAATAATAATAATAATAATAATAATAATAATAATAATAATAATAATAATAATAATAATAATAATAATAATAATAATAATAATAATAATAATAATAATAATAATAATAATAATAATAATAATAATAATAATAATAATAATAATAATAATAATAATAATAATAATAATAATAATAATAATAATAATAATAATAATAATAATAATAATAATAATAATAATAATAATAATAATAATAATAATAATAATAATAATAATAATAATAATAATAATAATAATAATATAATAATAATAATAATAATAATAATAATAATAATAATAATAATAATAATAATAATAATAATATAATAATAATAATAATAATAATAATAATAATAATAATAATAATAATAATAATAATAATAATAATAATAATAATAATAATAATAATAATAATAATAATAATAATAATAATAATAATAATAATAATAATAATAATAATAATAATAATAATAATAATAATAATAATAATAATAATAATAATAATAATAATAATAATAATAATAATAATAATAATAATAATAATAATAATAATAATAATAATAATAATAATAATAATAATAATAATAATAATAATAATAATAATAATAATAATAATAATAATAATAATAATAATAATAATAATAATAGTAATAATAATAATAATAATAGTAATAATAATAATAATAATAATAATAATAATAATTTTTTTTTTTTTTTTTTTTGCGGGTTGGTGGAGGAAATGCGTTTAGGCATCCCTGCCAGGTCGTCACTCTTCGAAGCAGGGTATGTTGGACTCCTCGAAAGACTACCAACTAAAACCTCCCCATCCAACAAGCCATGGGAATTCAACCACACCGGGACTACTCTCGTATTACTTCGATGTGGCTCCCTCTCTTGGGCTGTATGAGCCGCTCCTAGTTAGCGTTTTCCCCGTCGGGCCCGCTTGTGTTTCCTGCGTCTAGATCTACCTTCTTCTGCCGAAGAGTATTTTCAGCAAAAATTGCGATCCGACTCCAGCTCTCTTCGTTCTCGAGCATGATATCTACTAAGCCTTGTGGCGTTAGTGGGCCGTAGCTCGCTTCAATTCTCGTTCTTTCCTGTCTCCACTTGCAGCATTCGAAAAAGGTGTGCTCAGCATCGTCGAAGTCTGCATCGCCGTATATGCAGCTTGGGCTGTCGCATTTCCCCATCTGGTAGAGGTACTTCCGAAAATAGCCATGTCCTGACAGTAATTGCGTGAGGTAATAGTTGACCTCACCAAAACTTCTATTCACCCAGCCTTCTAAATTGGGGATGAGTTTAGCCGTCCATCGCCCACACGTTTGGTTTTGCCACATCTGCTGCCACTGTTCAATACTATGTGCTCTTAATTCAGTTGGCGTCAGTTGACCTTCACTCCAATGTTTTTGTTCCCATCTCTTCTTGCGTTCTGCCGCCATCAAACCAATTGGGATCGTGCCGCTAATGACCAGTACGGCCGCTTCTGAGACCGTTCTATAAGCAGAGACTGCCCTCAAGGCTGCCGTTCTCTGCACCGCGCCTAAGGCTTTCCTGCGGTATTCTGACTGTAAACAGTCTGCCCACACTTCACTTCCGTAGAGAAGAACTGACTGAACTGCTGTCAAAAGTAGTTTTCGCCTGCTTGCAGTTGGGCCACCAATATTCGCCATTAGCCTCGATAAGGTTGCTGTGACTTCCCCCGCTTTTGTGATTTGATAATCCTCCTCGAGTGAAGCGTACCGCCAACCGTGTGTATTGGTATTTCGATGGGTATTTGTTTCCTCGTAAGGATAATGACCTCGGTTTTTTCCGTGACAAGGCTAATAATAATAATAATAATAATAATAATAATAATAATAATAATAATAATAATAATAATAATAATAATAATAATAATAATAATAATAATAATAATAATAATAATAATAATAATAATAATAATAATAATAATAATAATAATAATAATAATAATAATAATAATAATAATAATAATAATAATAATAATAATAATAATAATAATAATAATAATAATAATAATAATAATAATAATAATAATAATAATAATAATAATAATAATAATAATAATAATAATAATAATAATAATAATAAAAATAATAATAATAATAATAATAATAATAATAATAATAATAATAATAATAATAATAATAATAATAATAATAATAAATAATAATAATAATAATAATAATAATAATAATAATAATAATAATAATAAATAATAATAATAATAATAATAATAATAAAAATAATAATAATAATAATAATAATAATAATAATAATAAAATAATAATAATAATAATAATAATAATAATAATAATAATAATAATAATAATAATAATAATAATAATAATAATAATAATAATAATAATAATAATAATATAATAATAATAATAATAATAATAATAATAATAATAATAATAATAATAATAATAATAATAATAATAATAATAATAATAATAATAATAATAATAATAATAATAATAATAATAATATAATAATAATAATAATAATAATAATAATAATAATAATAATAATAATAATAATAATAATAATAATAATAATAATAATAATAATAATAATTAATAATAATAATAATAATAATAATAATAATAATAATAATAATAATAATAATAATAATAATAATAATAATAATAATAATAATAATAATAATAATAATAATAATAATAATAATAATAATAATAATAATAATAATAATAATAATAATAATAATAATAATAATAATAATAATAATAATAATAATAATAATAATAATAATAATAATAATAATAATAATAATAATAATAATAATAATAATAATAATAATAATAATAATAATAATAATAATAATAATAATAATAATAATAATAATAATAATAATAATAATAATAATAATAATAATAATAATAATAATA
>CAVMKG010000157.1:7500-27500 GCA_963682025.1 Cordilura impudica | reverse complement strand
TGGATTCGAAAATCTTCAGTATTTCTTAGTGCATACGGTTGTACTTCTCCAACATATTTAATTTGATCGCATAGATATTCTGGGGCATCACCTTGTTTCATTTTTTTAATAAAAATTAAAGTGTTGAATTTCAGTCTTTGATTTATATTTAACCATTTTAGTTCTCTAAGCATTTCGTTGATGTGTTTATATCGATTGCATTTTAGTATAACCCTCATTGCTTTGTTTTGTAGTTTTTGCATTCTTTCTACCTGACTATCATTACAGCAAGTATATATTATTGTCGATCCGTATTCAAAATGTGGTTTAATTATTGTATTATAAATATTTATTGCAGTTGTTTTTGATATTTTATTTCGTATTCTTTTAAAAAATCCGATTTTTTCCCGATTTTTTTACAAGTATAGTCTATGTGTTCTTTAAATTTTATGTCTTTATCTATTATAAATCCGAGATATTTTATGTGTTCAACCTTTTCTATTATTTTATCGATAATTTTAAATATTGCTTCAGTGTTCATATTTATTTCAATTATTTTTGTTTTATTTTCGTTTAGTTTTAGTTTATTCATTTTTAACCAGGTATTAATGATATTGATGTCATGGTACATATTTGCTCTGCAACTTTCATCATCTCCTTCCGTGTATATTAATGTATCATCTGCGTATAGGACCATTTCACTTCTATCTAATACCTTTGGCATATCATTAATATATATAATAAATAAGAGAGCTCCCAAAATTGAGCCTTGTGGTACACCGAAATCATTTTCAATTTCAGTTGACAAAACATTATTAACTTTAGTTATTTGCTTCCTATTTTTCAAATACGAATCGAACCAATTTAATTCCGTACCTTGTATTCCATACATATAGAGTTTTTTCACTATAATTTGCCTGTCGATTGTTTCAAAGGCTCGTTTAAAATCTAAAAAAATTGCCATCACTTTTTTTGTTTTTTCTATATTTTTCCATTTACTTATTACATAATTTACAGTCGTTTCACATGAGTATTTTTTACGGAATCCTGATTGGTACTTTGACAATATAGAGTTTTCTTCAATATATTTTTCTAATTGTTCTTTGACAACTTTTTCCAAAATTTTTTCACAGGTTTTTAATGTGTTTATTGGCCGTTATTCTTCGCATTTATTTGTTTTTGTCACTTTTTCAATTGGTGTTATCATAGTTACTTTCCAATTTTCAGGGACAGGTGAATCTCTAGCGATTTATTTATAATTTTTAATATTGATTCTCCTGTTACGTTCCAGTTATCAAGAATGATTTTATTAGATATTTTATCACAGTCAGTTTTATTTTTCATATGTATAATTATATTCTTAAGTTCTAAAATGTTTATTGCACAGAATTTGAATTGTTGGTTTATCACAGTTATTTGGTTTTCATATTGCTCATATTCTATGGAATCTCTTATTAATTTAATACTATCTACAAAATAATTATTGAATTGACTAGCAATTTCTATATTATCCTTATATTCTACTTGGTTAAATATCACAGTCTTTATCACATTATTGATCTCTCTCCACATTTGTTTTTGATCACCCGCATTGTTAATTTTATTATTAATGTATTTATTTTTTTCGTTTTCGATTTTCACTTTATATAAATTTCTTGTTGTTTTGTAATTGGTCCATGCCTGATTTGTATTTTCCAATTTTGCTGTTTGGTATTTAATTATTTTGTCCTTTTTCATTAAACGTAATTCACTATTAAACCACCGATTTATATTGCTTTTTTCCCGTATAATTCTCTTATTAGTAAATTTTTGTATAGTTTCTTTAAAGCAATTATCAAATAAAGTTACATTTTCGTTAATGTTTTCATTTTCATTGTATCCCATATTTTTACTTAACTCTGTGTTAAATGTCTCTTTGTTGTACTTAAAAATTTCTAATTCTTGGTTGTCTATGTTGGTATAATTATTTTTTTCAGTTTTAATTAAAATATTTATCATTTCATGATCCGCTATTTTATTTGTATTGCTGTTGTTTACTGATATATTACAATTATTTGTTATAACAAAGTCAATTATTGTTCTAGAATTTTTTGCTATTCTAGTATATTCACTAACTAATTGCCCAAGACCATTATCATTTAGTATACATTCAAGTTGATTTTTATGTGTCGAATTTTTAGACCAATCAATATTAAAATCTCCTGTTATTAAAATATCACAGTTATAATCACTTATTTCATCTAAAACTTCTTCAAAACTTTTACAAAACTCCGACTCTCCATAACTAGGCGATCTGTATATTGCAGCAATTATTATTTGATTGTCTTCACATGTGGCTTTACATACTAACATCCAGTATTTAGCACCTTCTATCTTTTCAATAATTTTAGTTAGTTTCCATATCTTTTTAAAATAAATAATGACTCCACCAGTTCTTGTAGAAGTAGAAAACGATAAAATATGATCATATCCTTGTAATATAATTTCATTTTCTTCTATGTCTTTTGTAATGTGGGTCTCCGAAAGTATAAATAAGTCCGGGTTTTCATTCGATGCAATGACTTCCACTTGATTATAATTATTTACCAATCCTTGTACATTTGTGTATAGAGCACGTATATTCTTTGATTGTTAAACTGATAAGCCAATTTTTCTCATTTTTAAATTCAATTTATTCCGATAAACGGAGCATTCTCTACTATTTGTAAAATGGTTTTCATCTTAATCCATATTTAGTTTATTGTTCATTTTCATGCAATTTATACATTTCATTATCTGCTTCGTATTTTTGCATTCTTTTGTTTTATGTTGTCCATGACATCTCAAGCATATTTCCTGATTTTTGCATTCTTTTGCGATATGGTTATATCCTCTACATTTAAGGCACTGCGTTACATCTGTTCCATCGTATACTCTACATCTTTCCCATCCTATATTTACTTTCCTTGCTTCTATCATTTTCGTATATGTTTCGTTATCAACTGCCATTTTTACATTATATATTGTTTTATTATTTCTTTTGATTTGATATTTTTCTATTATTTTGAGTTCTGCGTTAGAGATGCTTGGGTTCTGCTTTTTTAGTTTCTCAATTATTTCCTCCTCTTCATGTACAAAAGTCATATCCGTAATTTTAACTCTTAGCTCAATTGGGTTGGGCACCTTAATTTCATATCCTTCTGTTAACTCGTTTTCTATTGCACTTTTTATTTTCTCTCTTTCTTCACTATTCTCACTTTGGATTACAACCGTTCCATTTCTTCTATTTTCTACGCCTGTAATTTTTAAATTAACTGGATCAACTATATCATTTAGTGCTTCCCTTGTTTTTTCTACCCCTTGTTTCTCCTTTGGTTTTACAATTAAGGGCACCTGTTTGTTAGCATCTGGTAGCACTGTTTTTTTAACCGACTCTGCATATGTTTGTTTTTTGTTGGTTTCTTTTAATACCTTCTTTATTTCGTTACACATACTTTCGTTTTTTTCTTCTATTGACTTGCACATTTCTTTATTGTTGTTTTCAAAATCATTTACATTAATATATAATTTTTTAACTTCTTCCACATTTTTTTCACATGATTTTTGAACAGTAACCATTTTTTTTAACCTTTCTTCGTATCTTTTTTCTATTGCCTCTAACAATTGTTTTATTTCCCTCTCGTTTTGTTTTAATGATGATGAAAATTCGTGTTTATAATCTACCAGGTTTTGTTTGTTTTTATGTACATCTTCTTGTATATCTCTTAGGATCATATCGACATTGTGAATGTACTGGATACAATCCTCACATACAAAACGTAAAAAATTACTTTCTTGCAAAGTTTTTTGGGAATACTGATCGATACCGGAACACTTCATAGAACTGTGATATGTTTTTTTACACACCCCCTCACATTGAATACCCGTTTCCCCACGAATCGATGATTTGCATTTACTGCACTCAGCCATGACTGAGTGCTTTTATTGTTTATTATTATAAAAACGTTTGTTTTTATAAAAACTTTATTTTCCACTAATTATAATTAGTATTTTTTATGGTTTTTAATAGTCCTGTCTATTTTTTTAAAACCAATTATTATTTTATTTTATTATTTTTATAGAGCTTTAGTTTTTACACTTCTTTACATATGGCGTTGCCACTTAAAATATAGGATTGGTTAGGTTTGATGTGTATTGACGAGTTATGTTAGGACTTTCTTTAGCTAATATTTTTAGTAATTGGTTCTGGGATTTCTGAAGGCTGTTGCAATGTGTGGAATTTCCCCTAGCTGTTATTCCGTGACGTAAGTATGACTCTGCTAGCGAAAAGTACGCTTGCCTGAGTACTGTGTGACTGGAACAGTAACTGAGATGGCTTAGCATATATGCTGCTGATCTTAGTTTTTTACGGAGTTGGTCTATATGAATATTCCACTTGAAGTTCTGATCCACATAGATCCCGAGATATTTGTAAGTGCTCACCAGTTCCAACATAATTGAACATGTATCCTCCTCCTAATTTAGATCCAGCAATTTTCTTCTATGGAGACATTCTGTGTCATGAAACTTAATTTTTATGTTTCTGTAAGAAAACTGTGGGGGCTTGATATGCATTATTTTGGTTTTTGATGAGTTAATTATTAATCCATGATCATGACACCATTTTAGAGCTTTATCAAGTTCTCCTTGCATTAGTTTTTCAGCAACATCGATATCTTTGTGTACAACAACCATAGCTGTATCATCGGCATATGCGTATATCTTGCTCATTGTTAAGATATTTATTAATTCGTTAGTATATATTATATACAGAATGGGGCCTAATTTCGAGCCCTGAGGTACTCCATACTCAGTACCCGTTTCCTCACTTAGAGTTTTGGAGATTTTTACATAAAACTTCCTAAATGATAAATAACTTCTAAACCAGTCCAAGCATTTACTTCGAACTCCAATCTTTTCTAACATCAGTAGAAGTTTAGCGTGCGAAAGTGTGTCGAAAGCCTTGCTGAAATCTATAAACATCGTTAGGCAATGAATATTTTTACTTAACTGGTCATTAACGAAGTTAGAGAAGTTTCCAATTAATTTATTGATATTTTGTCCCTTTTGAAACCCATATTGGTTATTATTTAATATTTTATATTTATTTAAGAAGTCGGTCATTCTTCTACAAACTATTTCTTCCATTATCTTTTCAATCACTGATAAAATGGATATGGGACGATAGTTATTTACGTCAGATTTCTTACCATTCTTGTAAATTGGACGGATATAAGATATTTCAGAGTATCTGGTATAATTGAAGTATTTAATATCAAATTTATTAGTTTAGTTACTACAGGAGTCATTACACTGGCATTGTTCTTTAAGTCCATAGGCCGAATACCGTCAAATCCAGCACTTTTCTTTGTATTTAAACTGCTTATAATATTGAAAATTTCTTGCTCGTTTGTATTTGTTAAGTAAAGTGAATTTTGCAACATTAGTGAAGATTGGTTTATTGTTTTTATTTCACAGTTATGTAATATATTTTCAACATTGATTTTAAAATTTTTAGCAAAATTATCGCAAATTTCATTTAAGTTCATGTTTCGGAAATTCTGCAAAATTATTTCATCTATATTATTTGATTTTTTCCCGATTATTTCGTTTATTGTTTGCCATGTGGCGCGTATATTATATCTATTTTCAAAAAATTTATTCTTATAGTAGCAATTTTTTGCATAAATGAGTTTTTTATTTAAAACATTTCTATATTTTTTATATTCAGTTTCAATTCGTTTATTGTTTATATTTAGGAGCCATTTTTTAAAAAGTTTATCCCTACATTTGCAACAATGTATTAAATTTTCTGTCATTCACGGATTTGTTGTTCTTTTATTTTTATATTTAATCGTTTTTGTTGAGTTTGCGTATATGATGTTAAATTTTTCTTGTATTATGTTAAACATATCATTTGGGTTTGAATTATTTAATAAAACGTTCCAATTAGTTGCATTTATTTGTTGGTTAATTTTGAATTTGCATAATGTAGTGTTTTGTGTTTGATTTATTGCTGGGTTATGTGTATTTTGGTTTTCGAGGAGATTATTGTTTTCGTTATTTAACCCAGAGTAAAAGAGTGTAAAATGATCGGATATGTTTGTTTGGATTATTGATGCATATGTTTGTGTATTTGTTGGTTTACTCTTAACAAAGAGGTGGTCAATACATGTGCGTGTAACATTTTGTGTATTATGGTTTGTGGCTTCTCTTGTATAGTCGTTAATCAGGGATTACATACCATTAGACGCTAACATATCAAGATAGTCAGTTTTTTGTGTGCTTTGCTTTAGTAAATCAATATTGATATTTCCACTAGTATTGCATGCTGTTTTTTCTTTATTGTTTGTAATAGTGTATCTAGTTCTCTTATGAAAGTGTTAACATTAAGAGAGGGTGGACGATAAATAGCAAAGAGCGATATTGATTCATTTGTATGTTTATGTTTATTGTTTCGAAAGAACTTGTATATGTTGTGACACTTGTATAAGATATACTCTCTTTGATGTATACAACTACACCACCTCCTCTGTTGTCTCTGTTTATGAAATTTGCGTTAAAACCATTTATGCCGTAGAAAAGGATTTCTTCATTTGTAATATTTGTTTCTACAAGAACGATTATTTTTATGTTATTTATTATTGCATTTATTGATGCTAAAAAGTTATTAAAATTTTTCCGTAGTGATCGAATATTTAAAAAAATTATTGAGTTTGGATAACTTACATATTTAGTTTCCAGTTGAAAGAAACTATCGATTGTTTCGAAAATAATATTGTTAATTTTTTGTGTTTATTTTTGCTTTGTTTTTTATAGCTTTGATTAATTAAAATTTTATTTAACTTATTTATTAATATACAAAGTATAGTATTGATTGAAAATGTTATCTATTTAAACAATAAGTTCAATATCACAATCATTTGAAATAGGTATTGGTGTTGAGTTCTCATTTTTTTTGGCAAGAAGATGACCATTTTTCACCCACACATATTTCCATCCCGATTCCTTAGCTTTTATTTTTGTAAGCTATAGTAGTCTGCGATTATTAGTTGTAAGATAATCGTTTATGAAGATATTAGTGTTTTTATTACCATTTTGGTTATTTTGGTTATTTATATTAATTTCATCTCCTTTTACCCTATGACCACGTAGATTTGTCATAAGTTCTCTTTTTTTATTGAGAGAACAAAATTCAACAATTATCTTCTCTTGTTTATGTAGTCGATATGCATTGCTTATCTCATGGTATTGTATATCAACATTGACAGAGGCGGCTATTGTTTTTAAAACTTCAAATGGTGTGATTTCTTTGTTTTGCACATTTTTTATTTCAATGCTTCTGATTAGTAGTTGTTGTTCGAGGGTGTTCACTCTTTTTTCCATCTCTTGCATTCGTTTGTCTTTTTCCAAATTTTGTTTTTTAAGTTCACTGACCTCTGTAGCTATGTTTCCCAATACATCGTTTAGCTCTACAAAAGCATTGGTCATCTCCTCTCTGAATGCATTTTGTGTTGAAGTTATACTAGCAGTTGGTTGTAGTCTTTATGTCATTCATGTCAGTTGATACGGTCGATTTGAATGATGAAAAGTCAGATTTTAAATCAGTTACATTCAAGTTGACCGCGTTCAAAGAAAGCTCTTTGAACCGTTTCAAGGTCGAAATTCCTTCATCTCTGTCGGAGCCAAGGTCCTCATCTCGTTGCTGTTTAGTAGCTTGTTGTTGTTGCTGCTGACAGTCGGAAACCATTGTCTGGTTGAGAGTATTCGGCGATTTGCTTCTCTCGCCTCTACATTTTGGTCATTTCCATAATGCCTTTTTCTCAGCCGTCATGTTGTTGTAAGTTGACTGGTGCATAATGTAGCGCACGGTGCATAATGATACTTACATCCACAATTTTTACACTTCATATAATCTCCGTTTATTGGCAGGGATTTGTTACAGGTTGTGCAGAGCGCAGTTTTTGTTGATAAATAATCGTTCTTCTCCATATTAAGAGAGTATTTATTAATATTTAAAAACACTGATCACTTATTAATTTTTTTTTGGAAAAAAAGAAGTATGTATATGAAAAATAGTGAACACAGAGAGATATAAATATATATATTTTTAATAATTTAAATAATTTAATAATTTAAATAATTTTAAATGATTTTCAGTATTTTGTGTTGGGTTCAACAAAATTTTTATATTTTATAGTAGGCACTTTTAGAATTGTTTCTTGTAGTTTGCTTGTTAGCACAGTTTATAACGATTTTTTGAAGAGCGATGTGAAAACACGTCCGTTTGCAATGAATGCTTGAATAATAATAATAATAATAATAATAATAATAATAATAATAATAATAATAATAATAATAATAATAATAATAATAATAATAATAATAATAATAATAATAATAATAATAATAATAATAATTATAATAATAATAATAATAATAATAATAATAATAATAATAATAATAATAATAATAATAATACTAATAATAATAATAATAACAATAATAATAATAATAATAACAATAATAATAATAATAATAATAATAATAATAATAATAATAATAATAATAATAATAATAATAATAATAATAATAATAATAATAATAATAATAATAATAATAATAATAATAATAATAATAATAATAATAATAATAATAATAATAATAATAATAATAATAATAATAATAATAATAATAATAATAATAATAATAATAATAAATAATAATAATAATAATAATAATAATAATAATAATAATAATAATAATAATAATAATAATAATAATAATAATAATAATAATAATAATATAATAATAATAATAATAATAATAATAATAATAATAATAATAATAATAATAATAATAATAATAATAATAATAATAATAATAATAATAATAATAATAATAATAATAATAATAATAATAATAATAATAATAATAATAATAATAATAATAATAATAATAATAATAATAATAATAATAATAATAATAATAATAATAATAATAATAATAATAATAATAATAATAATAATAATAATAATAATAATAATAATAATAATAATAATAATAATAATAATAATAATAATAATAATAATAATAATAATAATAATAATAATAATAATAATAATAATAATAATAATAATAATAATAATAATAATAATAATAATAATAATAATAATAATAATAATAATAATAATAATAATATAATAATAATAATAATAATAATAATAATAATAATAAAATAATAATAATAATAATAATAATAATAATAATAATAATAATAATAATAATAATAATAATAATAATAATAATAATAATAATAATAATAATAATAATAATAATAATAATAATAATAATAATAATAATAATAATAATAATAATAATAATAATAATAATAATAATAATAATAATAATAATAATAATAATAATAATAATAATAATAATAATAATAATAATAATAATAATAATAATAATAATAATAATAATAATAATAATAATAATAATAATAATAATAATAATAATAATAATAATAATAATAATAATAATAATAATAATAATAATAATAATAATAATAATAATAATAATAATAATAATAATAATAATAATAATAATAATAATAATAATAATAATAATAATAATAATAATAATAATAATAATAATAATAATAATAATAATAATAATAATAATAATAATAATAATAATAATAATAATAATAATAATAATAATAATAATAATAATAATAATAATAATAATAATAATAATAATAATAATAATAATAATAATAATAATAATAATAATATTAATAATAATAATAATAATAATAATAATAATAATAATAATAATAATAATAATAATAATAATAATAATAATAATAATAATAATAAATAATAATAATAATAATAATAATAATAATAATAATAATAATAATAATAATAATAATAATAATAATAATAATAATAATAATAATATAATAATAATAATAATAATAATAATAATAATAATAATAATAATAATAATAATAATAATAATAATAATAATAATAATAATAATAATAATAATAATAATAATAATAATAATAATAATAATAATAATAATAATAATAATAATAATAATAATAATAATAATAATAATAATATAATAATAATAATAATAATAATAATAATAATAATAATAATAATAATAAAATAATAATAATAATAATAATAATAATAATAATAATAATAATAATAATAATAATAATAATAATAATAATAATAATAATAATAATAATAATAATAATAATAATAATAATAATAATAATAATAATAATAATAATAATAATAATAATAATAATATAATAATAATAATAATAATAATAATAATAATAATAATAATAATAATAATAATAATAATAATAATAATAATATAATAATAATAATAATAATAATAATAATAATAATAATAATAATAATAATAATAATAATAATAATAATAATAATAATAATAATAATATAATAATAATAATAATAATAATAATAATAATAATAATAATAATAATAATAATAATAATAATAATAATAATAATAATAATAATAATAATAATAATAATAATAATAATAATAATAATAATAATAATAATAATAATAATAATAATAATAATAATAATATAATAATAATAATAATAATAATAATAATAATAATAATAATAATAATAATAATAATAATAATAATAATAATAATAATAATAATAATTAATAATAATAATAATAATAATAATAATAATAATAATAATAATAATAATAATAATAATAATAATAATAATAATAATAATAATAATAATAATAATAATAATAATAATAATAATAATAATAATAATAATAATAATAATAATAATAATAATAATAATAATAATAATAATAATAATAATAAAATAATAATAATAATAATAATAATAATAATAATAATAATAATAATAATAATAATAATAATAATAATAATAATAATAATAATAATAATAAATAATAATAATAATAATAATAATAATAATAATAATAATAATAATAATAATAATAATAATAATAATAATAATAATAATAATAATAATAATAATAATAATAATAATAATAATAATAATAATAATAATAATAATAATAATAATAATATAATAATAATAATAATAATAATAATAATAATAATAATAATAATAATAATAATAATAATAATAATAATAATAATAATAATAATAAAATAATAATAATAATAATAATAATAATAATAATAATAATAATAATAATAATAATAATAATAATAATAATAATAATAATAATAATAATAATAATAATAATAATAATAATAATAATAATAATAATAATAATAATAATAATAATAATATAATAATAATAATAATAATAATAATAATAATAATAATAATAATAATAATAATAATAATAATAATAATAATAATAATAATAATAATAATAATAATAATAATAATAATAATAATAATAATAATAATAATAATAATAATAATAATAATAATAATAATAATAATAATAATAATAATAATAATAATAATAATAATAATAATAATAATAATAATAATAATAATATAATAATAATAATAATAATAATAATAATAATAATAATAATAATAATAATATAATAATAATAATAATAATAATAAAATAATAATAATAATAATAATAATAATAATAATAATAATAATAATAATAATAAAATAATAATAATAATAATAATAATAATAATAATAATAATAATAATAATAATAATAATAATAATAATAATAATAATAATAATAATAATAATAATAATAATAATAATAATAATAATAATAATAATAATAATAATATAATAATAATAATAATAATAATAATAATAATAATAATAATAATAATAATAATAATAATAATAATAATAATAATAATAATAATAATAATAATAATAATAATAATAATAATAATAATAATAATAATAATAATAATAATAATAATAAAATAATAATAATAATAATAATAATAATAATAATAATAATAATAATAATAATAATAATAATAATAATAATAATAATAATAATAATAATAATAATAATAATAATAATAATAATAATAATAATAATAATAATAATAATAATAATAATAATAATAATAATAATAATAATAATAATAATAATAATAATAATAATAATAATAATAATAATAATAATAATAATAATAATAATAATAATAATAATAATAATAATATAATAATAATAATAATAATAATAATAATAATAATAATAATAATAATAATAATAATAATAATAATAATAATAATAATAATAATAATAATAATAATAATAATAATAATAATAATAATAATAATAATAATAATAATAATAATAATAATAATAATAATAATAATAATAATAATAATAATAATAATAATAATAATAATAATAATAATAATAATAATAATAATAATAATAATAATAATAAAATAATAATAATAATAATAATAATAATAATAATAATAATAATAATAAATAATAATAATAATAATAATAATAATAATAATAATAATAATAATAATAATAATAATAATAATAATAATAATAATAATAATAATAATAATAATAATAATAATAATAATAATAATAATAATAATAATAATAATAATAATAATAATAATAATAATAATAATAATAATAATAATAATAATAATAATAATAATAATAATAATAATAATAATAATAATAATAATAATAATAATAATAATAATAATAATAATAATAATAATAATAATAATAATAATAATAATAATAATAATAATAATAATAATAATAATAATAATAATAATAATAATAATAATAATAATAATAATAATAATAATAATAATAATAATAATAATAATAATAATAATAATAATAATAATAATAATAATAATAATAATAATAATAATAATAATAATAATAATAATAATAATAATAATAATAATAATAATAATAATAATAATAATAATAATAATAATAATATAATAATAATAATAATAATAATAATAATAATAATAATAATAATAATAATAATAATAATAATAATAATAATAATAATAATAATAATAATAATAATAATAATAATATAATAATAATAAAATAATAATAATAATAATAATAATAATAATAATAATAATAATAATAATAATAATAATAATAATAATAATAATAATAATAATAATAATAATAATAATAATAATATAATAATAATAATAATAATAATATAATAATAATAATAATAATAATAATAATAATAATAATAATAATAATAATAATAATAATAATAATAATAATAATATAATAATAATAATAATAATAATAATAATAATAATAATAATAATAATAATAATAATAATAATAATAATAATAATAATAATAATAATAATAATAATAATAATAATAATAATAATAATAATAATAATAATAATAATAATAATATAATAATAATAATAATAATAATAATAATAATAATAATAATAATAATAATAATAATAATAATAATAATAATAATAATAATAATAATAATAATAATAATAATAATAATAATAAAATAATAATAATAATAATAATAATAATAATAATAATAATAATAATAATAATAATAATAATAATAATAATAATAATAATAATAATAATAATAATAATAATAATAATAATAATAATAATAATAATAATAATAATAATAATAATAATAATAATAATAATAATAATAATAATAATAATAATAATAATAATAATAATAATAATAATAATAATAATAATAATAATAATAATAATAATAATAATAATAATAATAATAATAATAATAATAATAATAATAATAATAATAATAATAATAATAATAATAATAATAATAATAATAATAATAATAATAATAATAATAATAATAATAATAATAATAATAATAATAATAATAATAATAATAATAAAATAATAATAATAATAATAATAATAATAATAATAATAATAATAATAATAATAATAATAATAATAATAATAATAATAATAATAATAATAATAATAATAATAATAATAATAATAATAATAATAATAATAATAATAATAATAATAATAATAATAATAATAATAATAATAATAATAATAATAATAATAATAATAATAATAATAATAATAATAATAATAATAATAATAATAATAATAATAATAATAATAATAATAATAATAATAATAATAATAATAATAATAATAATAATAATAATAATAATAATAATAATAATAATAATAATAATAATAATAATAATAATAATAAATAATAATAATAATAATAATAATAATAATAATAATAATAATAATAATAATAATAATAATAATAATAATAATAATAATAATAATAATAATAATAATAATAATAATAATAATAATAATAATAATAATAATAATATAATAATAATAATAATAATAATAATAATAATAATAATATAATAATAATAATAATAATAATAATAATATAATAATAATAATAATAATAATAATAATAATAATAATAATAATAATAATAATAATATAATAATAATAATAATAATAATAATAATAATAATAATAATAATAATAATAATAATAATAATAATAATAATAATAATAATAATAAATAATAATAATAATAATAATAATAATAATAATAATAATAATAATAATAATAATAATAATAATAATAATAATAATAATAATAATAATAATAATAATAATAATAATAATAATAATAATAATAATAATAATATAATAATAATAATAATAATAATAATAATAATATAATAATAATAATAATAATAATAATAATAATAATAATAATAATAATAATAATAATAATAATAATAATAATAATAATAATAATAATAATAATAATAATAATAATAATAATAATAATAATAATAATAATATAATAATAATAATAATAATAATAATAATAATAATAATAATAATAATAATAATAATAATAATAATAATAATAATAATAATAATAATAATAATAATAATAATAATAATAATAATAATAATAATAATAATAATAATAATAATAATAATAATAATAATAATAATAATAATAATAATAATAATAATAATAATAATAATAATAATAATAATAATAATAATAATAATAATAATAATAATAATAATAATAATAATAATAATAATAATAATAATAATAATAATAATAATAATAATAATAATAATAATAATAATAATAATAATAATAATAATAATAATAATATAATAATAATAATAATAATAATAATAATAATAATAATAATAATAATAATAATAATAATAATAATAATAATAATAATAATAATAATAATAATAATAATAATAATAATAATAATAATAATAATAATAATAATAATAATAATAATAATAATAATAATAATAATATAATAATAATAATAATAATAATAATAATAATAATAATAATAATAATAATAATAATAATAATAATAATAATAATAATAATAATAATAATAATAATAATAATAATAATAATAATAATAATAATAATAATAATAATAATAATAATAATAATAATAATAATAATAATAATAATAATAATAATAATAATAATAATAATAATAATAATAATAATAATAATAATAAATAATAATAATAATAATATAATAATAATAATAATAATAATAATAATAATAATAATAATAATAATAATAATAATAATAATAAATAATAATAATAATAATAATAATAATAATAATAATAATAATAATAATAATAATAATAATAATAATAATAATAATAATAATAATAATAATAATAATAATAATAATAATAATAATAATAATAATAATAATAATAATAATAATAATAATAATAATAATAATAATAATATAATAATAATAATAATAATAATAATAATAATAATAATAATAATAATAATAATAATAATAATAATAATAATAATAATAATAATAATAATAATAATAATAATAATAATAATAATAATATAATAATAATAATAATAATAATAATAATAATAATAATAATAATAATAATAATAATAATAATAATAATAATAATAATAATAATAAATAATAATAATAATAATAATAATAATAATAATAATAATAATAATAATAATAATAATAATAATAATAATAATAATAATAATTAATAATAATAATAATAATAATAATAATAATAATAATAATAATAATAATAATAATAATAATAATAATAATAATAATAATAATAATAATAATAATAATAAAATAATAATAATAATAAATAATAATAATAATAATAATAATAATAATATTAATATAATAATAATAATATAATAATAATAATAATAATAATAATAATAATAATAATAATAATAATAATAATAATAATAATAATAATAATAATAATAATAATAATAATAATAATAATAATAATAATAATAATAATAATAATAATAATAATAATAATAATAATAATAATAATAATAATAATAATAATAATAATAATAATAATAATAATAATAATAATAATAATAATAATAATAATAATAATAATAATAATAATAATAATAATAATAATAATAATAATAATAATAATAATAATAATAATAATAATAATAATAATAATAATAATAATAATAATAATAATAATAATAATAATAATAATAATAATAATAATAATAATAATAATAATAATAATAATAATAATAATAATAATAATAATAATAATAATAATAATAATAATAATAATAATAATAATAATAATAATAATGATAATAATAATAATAATAATAATAATAATAATAATAATAATAATAATAATAATAATAATAATAATAATAATAATAATAATAATAATAATAATAATAATAATAATAATAATAATAATAATAATAATAATAATAATAATAATAATAATAATAATAATAATAATAATAATAATAATAATAATAATAATAATAATAATAATAATAATAATAATAATAATAATAATAATAATAATAATAATAATAATAATAATAATAATAATAATAATAATAATAATAATAATAATAATAATAATAATAATAATAATAATAATAATAATAATAATAATAATAATAATAATAATAATAATAATAATAATAATAATAATAATAATAATAATAATAATAATAATAATAATAATAATAATAATAATAATAATAATAATAATAATAATAATAATAATAATAATAATAATAATAATAATAATAATAATAATAATAATAATAATAATAATAATAATAATAATAATAATAATAATAATAATAATAATAATAATAATAATAATAATAATAATAATAATAATAATAATAATAATAATAATAATAATAATAATAATAATAATAATAATAATAATAATAATAATAATAATAATAATAATAATAATAATAATAATAATAATAATAATAATAATAATAATAATAATAATAATAATAATAATAATAATAATAATAATAATAATAATAATAATAATAATAATAATAATAATAATAATAATAATAATAATAATAATAATAATAATAATAATAATAATAATAATAATAATAATAATAATAATAATAATAATAATAATAATAATAATAATAATAATAATAATAATAATAATAATAATAATAATAATAAGGCCATGGTCAGACATCCATGCGTGAGTCCTGATCATTACCTGATTGAGCTTTCGTTGGGCCTCTTCTGCGTTCTTAGCAGTTATAACAGCGGCGATATCATCCGCGTATCCAACGAGGTGAGAGTCATCTGGCATGTCAATGCAGAGTATTTCGTCGTCCATAGCATTCCATAAATCCGGACCCATAATGGAGCCTTGCGCTGCACCCGCTGTGATCTGCTTACGTATTGGGCCGCTTTCTGCTTCATAGACCAGAATACGATTTTTGAGATAGCTACGTATCATTCTCATCAAGTATTGGGGGACTTGAAAACGACTTTCCAAGGCGTCAATTATATCAGCCCATCTCGCGCTGTTAAAAGCGTTTTTAACATCGAGTGTTGCTAAAAGGACGATTCGTCTAGAATAGTGATTTCCACTCTGCGCTGTCTCTACGCTTTTGAGAACATCGGCTATAGCATCTACTGTGGACCTACCCTGTCGAAATCCATACTGTCTATCGGAAAGTCCACCAGCTCTGGTTACTGCTTGTAATAATCGCGGTCTAATAAGTTTCTCCAGAAGTTTACCTGCTGTGTCCAGCATGCAGAGTGGACGGTACGATGAGGCGGATTCAGGATTGCCTTTCCCCTTTCCAATCAATACCAGCTGCTGTATTTTCCACACCTCTGGGAATATGCCCTCACTTAAGCATTCGTTATACATTTTAAGAATAACTTGTGGCCTCTCGTTCACGATTAACTTAAGTACTTCCGCTGGGATTCCGTCTGGACCAGGAGCTTTTTGATTCCTGAAGGTTTTTGCTGCAACTTTCAGTTCACTCTCCGTAAATAGTGTCACATAATAGTTTCTCTGCGCCGACTTCAGTTCCCAGTTCGTGGGTTGGGAAGAGTGCATTTACCACGTTCTCCAAGTCTCGAGCTGGTAGGTCTACCGGTACTGAAGCTCCAACAAGCTTTTTCATGACCAGCTTGTAGCCCAGACTCCATGGGTCCCGATCAATATCGGTACGGAACTCTTCCCATTAGTGCTTCTTGCTAGTCGCAATGGCTATTTTAAGGTTCTTTCTAGCTACTTTATATTCCAGTGCGAGTTCAATGGCCGGGTCGTTTCTTCTCGCCCTAGTATACATTCTCCGCTTGTGAAGATATAATTGCCGGAGTTGACCTATCTCTGCAGACCACCAGTATGCCTCCTTTCTGCGAGCCCTACCCCCACTTCTTGGCATTGATGCTTTACAGGCTCGTGTAATTGCCGCCATCGTGTCGTCTACTATGCTTTGAGCGTCATTTCCGCGTTGTTGGAGTGAGAATGCACTATCCAGTTCCGCTAGTTACTAAGTCGGTCTAAGCTTCGATACATTCCACCTTCGCGTTCCTTTCTGCGGTAGGTGTTACTAATGGCCGCCTCAGTTGCGATGTGGTATGCCAGGTATTGGTGGTCACTGCCAGTGTAGTCCTCCAGCACCTTCCATTCCCTTAAGCTATATATCAAAGTTTCCGAGACAAAGGTAATATCAGGGATCGTACCCTCGCAACCCGGCCTTCTAAACGTAGTCGTTGTGCCTTGGTGTGCAACCACCATGCCCAGCCTTGCAGTCATATCCAGAATCCTCCTGCCTCTCGAATTCGTAGTGCCCATTCTCCATTCAGATGCCTTGGCGTTGAAGTCACCTGCAATAATCAGTTTTCCTCCTATCGCATGGGCGGCATCCTCGATACAGTCCAACTTAGCCTGGAAGGTAGCAATGGGGTCACTTGGAGTTAGGTAACAGCTGATTATGGTGTAGTCCCTGCCAGTAACCCATACAAAGCCATCACCTGAACCATGCGCCTCCGTTCTGAATTCTGCGCCGCTCGTTAGCCATATAGCCGCAGTCTTTGTTGTATCCTCGAACCAAACGCCATTATTCAATCTGCTATGCTGTTCGCTGATGATTGCCACCTCCGACTCATGCTCAAGCATAATATGAGGTAGCAAGGCGCTGGCAGTTATGGTCCTATGAAGATTTGCTTGGAGTAGCTTAGCCATTTTAGAGAACAAGTTTCTTGTAGGCAGTGCAACGGCTCGATTCAGGTATATGGTCGGTTGGTTTGGAGCCTCGCTCAGTGCAGATACAGCACTTAGGCGCGTTTCCACATTCCTTCATTTTATGGCCAGTGGTTCCACATTGTATGCATAAGCCCTGACCGCTCCTATCGGGGCCGCTGCAGCGCGCCCGCGTATGTCCCACTCCAAAACACTTATAGCAGCGCCTAATGTCATTTGCCTGCCTGACTCTGCAGTACGTCCAGCCAACCTTTAACCGCTGTGCCTTTAGTATGACATCAGCTATGTCATCCGCCACCATTATGAATGCGCG
>CAVMKG010000157.1:0-2500 GCA_963682025.1 Cordilura impudica | reverse complement strand
TAATAATAATAATAATAATAATAATAATAATAATAATAATGTTGGAGCGCATTAGTTATTTGTTAACATTCTTTAACATTTGTATCATATTTTATTGAAAATTCATTAACAAAATTGCATTGTATTTGAAAATATATAGACAGTAAAACGTTAATCATAGCTGTACTTCACTGTAGCTTTAATTTCCAATATTCTGTAAATTTTTTCCATACTTATTTATATAGTTACAGTTTTAGAACATATTCATGTATAAAAGCAAAAATCTGTAATAAACATGGGGTCATTCGTATTATAACGTTTTGTCGAAAACAAGTTCTTTCATTTAATCTTGCCCTGTTCAAGTAATTTTCGTGATAGTCTTTGAGCAAAAAGAAAAATTAGACATTTCATCCATTTTTGGCGCCCAACGTGGGGCACGAGTTTTAGAAATATTATATCATCAACAATTAAAAAAAAAAAAATTAATATTGAAAGTAATATAAATAAAGATTTTGTGCTATTTAAAAATCTAAAGAAAGTAACATCATATTAAGGTAGAGTACAAGGCAAACGGTGGTGTTTAAATTATTGTTGTCCATAAAGTTAAAATCTTCGTCATCGCTTAAAGTTTCTCTTAATCTTCGCTGTGTTCATTTAAACACTAAGGGAAATTAAGTAACACATACATATTGTTTCAAATTTATTCATCGTCGACAACAATTAAGTTTAAATCTCTTGTTTGTTAAACACACTGTTAATAACATTTCTATAATTAATATGGCTGATCTAGAAGCTCTTACGAAACAACGGCAAGCATCAAAAGGGAATGTAACAAGAATAAAAAATTTAATTTCTTCGTCTATGTCTATCGCTGAACTAGAGTGTCGTTTGTCTTTAGTTGAAGCATATTTCAAACAGCTGTTAACCATACAAACAAACATCGAAGAGCTTAATCCAAAAGACCTTGCAAGAGCTGATATTGAGGATTTATGTATCAAAACAAAATCAAAAATTATTGAGTTGTTGGGTGACAATTATAAACGGCAGAATTTTGAAACGTCAATCGCTGTGCCTTTTGCAACACATAGTAAATTGCCAAGTCTTGAGTTGCCAAAATTTGACGGAAAGTATTCGGCATATAAAAACTTTTCTTCATCGTTTAAACAATTTGTCGATGATGTCACGTCGTTATCCAACATAGAAAAGTTTAATCATTTATTACATTGTTTATCTGGTCAAGCATTAGACACAGTTCGAGCATTTCAGATAACAGCTGAAAATTATAAGAAAGCATTACAACGATTAGAAGACCGGTATGACAATAAAACCTTGATTTTCATAGAGCACATTCAGAACCTTTATGATTTGCAAAATTTAAATAAATCATCGGGCATAAATTTACGCAGTTTGATTGATAGTGCATCAGCTATATATGGATCACTTAAATCACTAGGAAGCGCTGAAGACATTTGTAATGCGTTAATTATACATTTAATAAACCAAAAAACAGATACGGAAACACAAATAAAGTGGAGAGAAAGTTTGGATTATTCGCAACTACCATCATGGGACCGATTTTGTAATTATTTAGAGCGGCGATGACAGTTCTTAGAAGCATCAGAAAGTTTTTCAACGCAATCAAACGTGGGATTAAACTCAAATTATCCAAAACGTCATCCACAACGTCAGCAAAAGTCTCGTTCGTCGTTTTATATGCAACAAAAATCGTGTTCTCTGTGCAAATGTTTAGATCATTGGCTCAGCGCCTGCTCGCAATTTAGAACAATGACTGTTGAGAATCGATTTGCAACAGTCAAGAAATTGAATTTGTGTATAAATTGCTTATCAGAAGGTCACGTTGTTTCTAAATGCGCATCTAAAATCAGATGCAAGGTTTGTAATAAATCGCATCACTCCATGCTTCATCGTACAACATCGCAAAATAATGATTCGTCGCTGCCGGTGCTAACCCCTTCATTTTTGTCGTCATCCTCATCATCTGCAGTCGTTAACGTTCATATGGAGCAATCATCAGATGGTATTATCTTAGCTACAGCTGTTATACTTGTTCGTGATAGTCTGGGTGAGTTTAAATTGTGCCGTGCTCTATTAGACTCATGTTCGCAAGTTAATCTTATTACTGAAAATTTTTAAAAATTATTGAATTTACCTAAAAGGAAAACATCAGTTAACATAATTGGTGTAGGATCTACATCTACAAAAATCAAGTTTGAAACAAGTACAGAAATTCGTTCTCGCTATAATTGTGAAGAATACTCAGTAAACTTTTATATTACAAATCGTGTTTCTGGATATCAACCAGATATGGATCTGGATGTTAGAAATTGGAATTTTCCTTCTAACATAGAGTTGGCCGACGATCGGTTTAATGAATCTCAACCAATTGATATGTTGATAGGCGCTGATGCCTTTTTTCGAAGTTCTCGGTGCTAACAAGATAAAACTTGGGTCCGATTTGCCTATTTTACAACAAACTTTCTTTGGTTACATAGTGTCGGGA
>CAVMKG010000156.1:0-50000 GCA_963682025.1 Cordilura impudica | reverse complement strand
AAATTTTTAATTTTTAATTTTTAATTTTTAATTTTAAATTTTTAATTTTTAATTTTTAATTTTTAATTTTTAATTTTTAATTTTTAATTTTTAATTTTAATTTTTAATTTTTAATTTTTAATTTTAATGTTTAATTTAAAATTTTTAAATTTTTAATTTTTAATTTTTAATTTTTAATTTTTAATATTTAATTTTTAATTTTTAATTTTTAAGTTTTTAATTTTTAATTTTTAATTTTTAATTTTTAATTTTTAATATTTTAATTTTTAATTTTTAAATTTTTAATTTTTAATTTTTAATTTTTAATTTTTAATTTTTAATTTTTATTTTTAATTTTTAATTTTTAATTTTTAATTTTTAATTTTTAATTTTTAATTTTTAATTTTTAATTTTTAATTTTTAATTTTTAATTTTTAATTTTTAATTTTTAATTTTTAATTTTTAATTTTTAATTTTTAATTTTTAATTTTTAATTTTTAATTTTTAATTTTTAATTTTTAATTTTTAATTTTTAATTTTTAATTTTTAATTTTTAATTTTTAATTTTTAATTTTTAATTTTTAATTTTTAATTTTTAATTTTTAATTTTTTAATTTTTAATTTTTAATTTTTAATTTTTAATTTTTAATTTTTAATTTTTAATTTTTAATTTTTAATTTTTAATTTTTAATTTTTAATTTTTAATTTTTAATTTTTAATTTTAATTTTTAATTTTTAATTTTTAATTTTTAATTTTTAATTTTTAATTTTTAATTTTTAATTTTTAATTTTTAATTTTTAATTTTTAATTTTTAATTTTTAATTTTTAATTTTTAATTTTTAATTTTTAATTTTTAATTTTTTAATTTTTAATTTTTAATTTTTAATTTTTAATTTTTAATTTTTAATTTTTAATTTTTAATTTTTAATTTTTAATTTTTAATTTTTAATTTTTAATTTTTAATTTTTAATTTTTAATTTTTAATTTTTAATTTTTAATTTTTAATTTTTAATTTTTAATTTTTAATTTTTAATTTTTAATTTTTAATTTTTAATTTTTAATTTTTAATTTTTAATTTTTAATTTTTAATTTTTAATTTTTAATTTTTAATTTTTAATTTTTAATTTTTAATTTTTAATTTTTAATTTTTAATTTTTAATTTTTAATTTTAATTTTTAATTTTTAATTTTTAATTTTTAATTTTTAATTTTTAATTTTTAATTTTTAATTTTTAATTTTTAATTTTTAATTTTTAATTTTTAATTTTTAATTTTTAATTTTTAATTTTTAATTTTTAATTTTTAATTTTTAATTTTTAATTTTTAATTTTTAATTTTTAATTTTTAATTTTTAATTTTTAATTTTTAATTTTTAATTTTTAATTTTTAATTTTTAATTTTTAATTTTTAATTTTTAATTTTTAATTTTTAATTTTTAATTTTTAATTTTTTAATTTTTAATTTTTAATTTTTAATTTTAATTTTTAATTTTAAATTTTTAAATTTTTAAATTTTTAATTTTTAATTTTTAATATTTAATTTTTAATTTTAATTTTTAATTTTTAATTTTTAATTTTTAATTTTTAATTTTTAATTTTTAATTTTTAATTTTTAATTTTTAATTTTTAATTTTTAATTTTTAATTTTTAATTTTTAATTTTTAATTTTTAATTTTTTAATTTTTAATTTTTAATTTTTTAATTTTTAATTTTTAATTTTTAATTTTTAATTTTTAATTTTTAATTTTTAATTTTTAGGTTTAATTTTTAATTTTAATTTTAAATTTTTAATATTTTAATTTTTAATATTTAATTTTTAATTTTTAATTTTTAATTTTTAATTTTTAATTTTTACTTTTTGATTTTTAATTTTTAATTTTTAATTTTTATTTTTAATTTTTAATTTTTAATTTTTAATTTTTAATTTTTAATTTTTAATTTTTAAATTTTTAATTTTTAATTTTTAATTTTTAATTTTTAATTTTTAATTTTTAATTTTTAATTTTTAATTTTTAATTTTTAATTTTTAATTTTTAATTTTTAATTTTTAATTTTTAATTTTTAATTTTTAATTTTTAATTTTTAATTTTTAATTTTTAATTTTTAATTTTTAATTTTAATTTTTAATTTTTAATTTTTAATTTTTAATTTTTAATTTTTTAATTTTTAATTTTTAATTTTTAATTTTTAATTTTAATTTAATTTTTAATTTTTAATTTTTAATTTTTAATTTTTAATTTTTAATTTTTAATTTTTAATTTTTAATTTTTTTTAATTTTTAATTTTTAATTTTTAATTTTTAATTTTTAATTTTTAATTTTTAATTTTTAATTTTTAATTTTTAATTTTTAATTTTTAATTTTTAATTTTTAATTTTTAATTTTTAATTTTTAATTTTTAATTTTTAATTTTTAATTTTTAATTTTTAATTTTAATTTTTAATTTTTAATTTTTAATTTTTAATTTTTAATTTTTAATTTTTAATTTTTAATTTTTAATTTTTAATTTTTAATTTTTAATTTTTAATTTTTAATTTTTAATTTTTAATTTTTAATTTTTAATTTTTAATTTTTAATTTTTAATTTTTAATTTTTAATTTTTAATTTTTAATTTTTAATTTTTAATTTTTAATTTTTAATTTTTAATTTTTAATTTTTAATTTTTAATTTTTAATTTTTAATTTTTAATTTTTAATTTTTAATTTTTAATTTTTAATTTTTAATTTTTAATTTTTAATTTTTAATTTTTAATTTTTAATTTTTAATTTTTAATTTTTAATTTTTAATTTTTAATTTTTAATTTTTAATTTTTAATTTTTAATTTTTAATTTTTAATTTTTAATTTTTAATTTTTAATTTTTAATTTTTAATTTTTAATTTTTAATTTTTAATTTTTAATTTTTAATTTTAATTTTTAATTTTTAATTTTTAATTTTTAATTTTTAATTTTAATTTTTAATTTTTAATTTTTAATTTTTAATTTTTAATTTTTAATTTTTAATTTTTAATTTTTAATTTTTTAATTTTTAATTTTTATTTTAATTTTTAATTTTAATTTTTAATTTTTAATTTTTAATTTTTAATTTTTAATTTTTAATTTTTAATTTTAATTTTTAATTTTTAATTTTAATTTTTAATTTTTAATTTTTAATTTTTAATTTTTAATTTTTAATTTTTAATTTTTAATTTTTAATTTTTAATTTTTAATTTTTAATTTTTAATTTTTAATTTTTAATTTTTAATTTTTAATTTTTAATTTTTAATTTTTAATTTTTAATTTTTAATTTTTAATTTTTAATTTTTAAATTTTAATTTTTAATTTTTAATTTTTAATTTTTAATTTTTTATTTTTAATTTTTAATTTTTAATTTTTAATTTTTAATTTTTAATTTTTAATTTTTAATTTTTAATTTTTAATTTTTAATTTTTAATTTTTAATTTTTAATTTTTATTTTTTAATTTTTAATTTTTAATGTTTAATTTTTAATTTTTAATTTTAAATTTTAAATTTCAAATTTTTAATTTTTAATTTTTAATTTTTAATTTTTAATTTTTAATTTTTAATTTTTAATTTTTAATTTTTAATTTTTAATTTTTATTTTTAATTTTTAATTTTTAATTTTTAATTTTAATTTTTTAATTTTATTTTAATTTTTAATTTTTAATTTTTAATTTTTAATTTTTAATTTTTTAATTTTTAATTTTTAATTTTTAATGTTTAATTTTTAATTTTAAATTTTAATTTTAAATTTTTAATTTTTAATTTTTAATATTTAATTTTTAATTTTTAATTTTTAATTTTTACTTTTTAATTTTTAATTTTTAATTTTTAATTTTTAATTTTTAATTTTTAATTTTTAATTTTTAATTTTTAATTTTTAATTTTTAATTTTTAATTTTTAATTTTTAATTTTTAATTTTTAATTTTTAATTTTTAATTTTTAATTTTTAATTTTTAATTTTTAATTTTTAATTTTTAATTTTTAATTTTTAATTTTTAATTTTTAATTTTTAATTTTTAATTTTTAATTTTTAATTTTTAATTTTTAATTTTTAATTTTTAATTTTAATTTTTAATTTTTAATTTTAATTTTTAATTTTTAATTTTTAATTTTTAATTTTTAATTTTTAATTTTTAATTTTTAATTTTTAATTTTTAATTTTTAATTTTTAATTTTTAATTTTTAATTTTTAATTTTTAATTTTTAATTTTTAATTTTTAATTTTTAATTTTTAATTTTTAATTTTTAATTTTTAATTTTTAATTTTTAATTTTTAATTTTTAATTTTTAATTTTTAATTAATTTTTAATTTTTAATTTTTAATTTTTAATTTTTAATTTTTAATTTTTAATTTTTAATTTTTAATTTTTAATTTTTAATTTTTAATTTTTAATTTTTAATTTTAATTTTTAATTTTTAATTTTTAATTTTTAATTTTTAATTTTTAATTTTTAATTTTTAATTTTTAATTTTTAATTTTAATTTTTAATTTTTAATTTTTAATTTTTAATTTTTAATTTTTAATTTTTAATTTTTAATTTTTAATTTTTAATTTTTAATTTTTAATTTTTAATTTTTAATTTTTAATTTTTAATTTTTAATTTTTTAATTTTTTAATTTTTAATTTTTAATTTTTAATTTTTAATTTTTAATTTTTTAATTTTTAATTTTTAATTTTTAATTTTTAATTTTTAATTTTAATTTTTAATTTTTAATTTTTAATTTTTAATTTTTAATTTTTAATTTTTTAATTTTTAATTTTTAATTTTTAATTTTTAATTTTTATTTTTAATTTTTAATTTTTAATTTTTAATTTTTAATTTTTAATTTTTAATTTTTAATTTTTAATTTTTAATTTTTAATTTTTAATTTTAAATTTTTAATTTTTAATTTTTAATTTTTAATTTTTAATTTTTAATTTTTAATTTTTAATTTTTAATTTTTAATTTTTAATTTTTAATTTTTAATTTTTAATTTTTAATTTCTAATTTTTAATTTTTAATTTTTAATTTTTAATGTTTAATTTAAAATTTTAATTTTAATTTTTAATTTTTAATTTTTAATTTTTAATTTTTAATTTTTAATTTTTAATTTTTAATTTTTAATTTTTAATTTTTAATTTTTAATTTTTAATTTTTAATATTTAATTTTTAATATTTAATTTTTAAGTTTTTAATTTTTAATTTTTAATTTTTAATTTTTAATTTTTAATTTTTAATTTTTAATTTTTAATTTTAATTTTTAATTTTTAATTTTTAATTTTTAATATTTAATTTTTAATTTTTAAATTTTTAATATTTAATTTTTAATTGTTAATTTTAAATTTTTAATTTTTAATTTTTAATTTTTAATTTTTAATTTTTAATTTTTAATTTTTAATTTTTAATTTTTAATTTTTAATTTTTAATTTTTATTTTTTAATTTTTAATTTTTAATTTTTAATGTTTAATTTTTAAATGTTTAATTTTTAAATTTTTAATTTTTAATTTTAATTTTTAATTTTTAATTTTTAATTTTTAATTTTTAATTTTTAATTTTTAATTTTTAATTTTTAATTTTTAATTTTTAATTTTTAATTTTTAATTTTTAATTTTTAATTTTTTAATTTTTAATTTTTAATTTTTAATTTTTAATTTTTAATTTTTAATTTTTAATTTTTAATTTTTAATTTTTAATTTTTAATTTTTAATTTTTAATTTTTAATTTTTAATTTTTAATTTTTAATTTTTAATTTTTAATTTTTAATTTTTAATTTTTAATTTTTAATTTTTAATTTTTAATTTTTAATTTTTAATTTTTAATTTTTAATTTTTAATTTTTAATTTTTAAATTTTTAATTTTTAATTTTTAATTTTTAATTTTTAATTTTTTAATTTTTTAAATTTTAATTTTTAATTTTTATTTTTAATTTTTAATTTTTAATTTTTAATTTTTAATTATTTTTAATTTTTAATTTTTAATTTTTAATTTTTAATTTTTAATTTTTAATTTTTAATTTTTAATTTTTAATTTTTAATTTTTAATTTTTAATTTTTAATTTTTAATTTTTAATTTTTAATTTTTAATTTTTAATTTTTAATTTTTAATTTTTAATTTTTAATTTTTAATTTTTAATTTTTAATTTTTAATTTTTAATTTTTAATTTTTAATTTTTAATTTTTTATTTTTAATTTTTAATTATAAAATTTTAATTTTTAATTTTTAACTTTTAATTTTTAATTTTTAATTTTTAATTTTTAATTTTTAATTTTTAATTTTTAATTTTTAATTTTTAATTTTTAATTTTTAATTTTTAATTTTTAATTTTTAATTTTTAATTTTTAATTTTTAATTTTTAATTTTTAATTTTTAATTTTTAATTTTTAATTTTTAATTTTTAATTTTTAATTTTTAATTTTTAATTTTTAATTTTTAATTTTTAATTTTTAATTTTTAATTTTTAATTTTTAATTTTTAATTTTTAATTTTTAATTTTTAATTTTTAATTTTTAATTTTTAATTTTTAATTATTAATTTTTAATTTGTAATTTTTAATTTTAAATTTTTAATTTTTAATTTTTAATTTTTAATTTTTATTTTTAATTTTTAATTTTTAATTTTTAATTTTTAATTTTTAATTTTTAATTTTTAATTTTTAATGTTTAATTTTAAAATTTTTAATTTTTAATTTTTAATTTTTCATTTTTAATTTTTAATTTTTAATTTTTAATTTTTAATTTTTAATTTTTAATTTTTAATTATTAATTTTTAATTTTTAATTTTTAATTTTTAATTTTTAATTTTTAATTTTTAATTTCTAATTTTTAATTTTTAATTTTTAATGTTTAATTTAAAATTTTTAATTTTTAATTTTTAATTTTTAATTTTTAATTTTTAATTTTTAATATTTAATTTTTAATATTTAATTTTTAGTTTTTAATTTTTAATGTTTAATTTTTAATTTTTAATTTTTAATTTTTAATTTTTAATTTTTAATTTTTAAATTTTAATTTTTAATTTTTAATATTTAATTTTTAATATTTAATTTTTATTTTTAATTTTTAATATTTAATTTTTAATTTTTAATTTTTAATTTTTAATTTTTAATTTTTAATTTTTAATTTTTAATTTTTAATTTTTAATTTTTAATTTTTAATTTTTAATTTTTAATTTTTAATTTTTAATTTTTAATTTTTAATTTTTAATTTTTAATTTTTAATTTTTAATTTTTAATTTTTAATTTTTAATTTTTAATTTTTAATTTTTAATGTTTAATTTTAAATGTTTAATTTTAAATTTTTAATTTTTAATCTTTAATTTTTAATTTTTAATTTTTAATTTTTAATTTTTAATTTTTAATTTTTAATTTTTAATTTTTAATTTTTAATTTTTAATTTTTAATTTTTAATTTTTAATTTTTAATTTTTAATTTTTAATTTTTAATTTTTAATTTTTAATTTTTAATTTTTAATTTTTAATTTTTAATTTTTAATTTTTAATTTTTAATTTTTAATATTTAATTTTTAATTTTTAATTTTTAATTTTTAATTTTTAATTTTTAATTTTTAATTTTTAATTTTTAATTTTTAATTTTTAATTTTTAATTTTTAATTTTTAATTTTTAATTTTTAATTTTTAATTTTTAATTTTTAATATTTAATTTTTAATTTTTAATTTTTAATTTTTAATTTTTAATTTTTAATTTTTATTTTTTAATTTTTAATTTATAATTTATAATTTTTAATTTTTAATTTTCAATTTTTAATTTTTAATTTTTAATTTTTAATTTTTAATTTTTAATTTTTAATTTTTAATTTTTAATTTTTAATTTTTAATTTTTAATTTTTAATTTTTAATTTTTAATTTTTAATTTTTAATTTTTAATTTTTAATTTTTAATTTTTAATTTTTAATTTTTAATTTTTAATTTTTAATTTTTAATTTTTAATTTTTAATTTTTAATTTTTAATTTTTAATTTTTAATTTTTAATTTTTAATTTTTAATTTTTAATTTTTAATTTTTAATTTTTAATTTTTAATTTTTAATTTTTAATTTTTAATTTTTAATTTTTAATTTTTAATTTTTAATTTTTAATTTTTAATTTTTAATTTTTAATTTTTAATTATTAATTTTTAATTTTTAATTTTTAATTTTTAATTTTTAATTTCTAATTTTTAATTTTTAATTTTTAATGTTTAATTTAAAATTTTTAATTTTTAATTTTTAATTTTTAATTTTTAATTTTTAATTTTTAATTTTTAATTTTTAATTTTTAATTTTTAATTTTTAATTTTTAATTTTTAATATTTAATTTTTAATATTTAATTTTTAGTTTTTAATTTTTAATGTTTAATTTTTAATTTTTAATTTTTAATTTTTAATTTTTAAATTTTAATTTTTAATTTTTAATATTTAATTTTTAATATTTAATTTTTATTTTTAATTTTTAATATTTAATTTTTAATTTTTAATTTTTAATTTTTAATTTTTAATTTTTAATTTTTAATTTTTAATTTTTAATTTTTAATTTTTAATTTTTAATTTTTTATTTTTAATTTTTAATTTTTAATTATAAAATTTTAATTTTTAATTTTTAACTTTTAATTTTTAATTTTTAATTTTTAATTTTTAATTTTTAATTTTTAATTTTTAATTTTTAATTTTTAATTTTTAATTTTTAATTTTTTATTTTTAATTTTTAATTTTTAATTTTTAATTTTCAATTTTTAATTTTTAATTTTTAATTTTTAATTTTTAATTTTTAATTTTTAATTTTTAATTTTTAATTTTTAATTTTTAATTTTTAATTATTAATTTTTAATTTTTAATTTTTAATTTTTAATTTTAAATTTTAAATTTTAAATTTTTAATTTTTAATTTTTAATTTTTAATTTTTATTTTTAATTTTTAATTTTTAATTTTTAATTTTTAATTTTTAATTTTTAATTTTTAATGTTTAATTTTAAATTTTTAATTTTTAATTTTTAATTTTTAATTTTTAATTTTTAATTTTTAATTTTTAATTTTTAATTTTTAATTTTTAATTTTTAATTTTTAATTTTTAATTTTTAATTTTTAATTTTTAATTTTTAATTTTTAATTTTTAATTTTTAATTATTAATTTTTAATTTTTAATTTTTAATTTTTAATTTTTAATTTTTAATTTCTAATTTTTAATTTTTAATTTTTAATGTTTAATTTAAAATTTTTAATTTTTAATTTTTAATTTTTAATTTTTAATTTTTAATTTTTAATTTTTAATATTTAATTTTTAATATTTAATTTTTAGTTTTTAATTTTTAATGTTTAATTTTTAATTTTTAATTTTTAATTTTTAATTTTTAAATTTTAATTTTTAATTTTTAATATTTAATTTTTAATATTTAATTTTTATTTTTAATTTTTAATATTTAATTTTTAATTTTTAATTTTTAATTTTTAATTTTTAATTTTTAATTTTTAATTTTTAATTTTTAATTTTTAATTTTTAATTTTTAATTTTTAATTTTTAATTTTTAATTTTTAATTTTTAATTTTTAATTTTTAATTTTTAATGTTTAATTTTAAATGTTTAATTTTAAATTTTTAATTTTTAATCTTTACTTTTTAATTTTTAATTTTTAATTTTTAATTTTTAATTTTTAATTTTTAATTTTTAATTTTTAATTTTTAATTTTTAATTTTTAATTTTTAATTTTTAATTTTTAATTTTTAATTTTTAATTTTTAATTTTTAATTTTTAATTTTTAATTTTTAATTTTTAATTTTTAATTTTTAATTTTTAATTTTTAATTTTTAATTTTTAATTTTTAATTTTTAATTTTTAATTTTTAATTTTTAATTTTTAATTTTTAATTTTTAATTTTTAATTTTTAATTTTTAATTTTTAATTTTTAATATTTAATTTTTAATTTTTAATTTTGAATTTTTAATTTTTATTTTTTAATTTTTAATTTATAATTTATAATTTTTAATTTTTAATTTTTAATTTTTAATTTTCAATTTTTAATTTTTAATTTTTAATTTTTAATTTTTAATTTTTAATTTTTAATTTTTAATTTTTAATTTTTAATTTTTAATTTTTAATTTTTAATTTTTAATTTTTAATTTTTAATTTTTAATTTTTAATTTTTAATTTTTAATTTTTAATTTTTAATTTTTAATTTTTAATTTTTAATTTTTAATTTTTAATTTTTAATTTTTAATTTTTAATTTTTAATTTTTAATTTTTAATTTTAAATTTTTAATTTTTAATTTTTAATTTTTAATTTTTAATTTTTAATTTTTAATTTTTAATTTTTAATTTTTAATTTTTAATTTTTAATTTTTAATTTTTAATTTTTAATTTTTAATTTTTAATTTTTAATTTTTAATTTTTAATTTTTAATTTTTAATTTTTAATTTTCAATTTTTAATTTTTAATTTTTAATTTTTAATTTTTAAATTTAACTTTTTATTTTTAATTTTTAATTTTTAATTTTTAATTTTTAATTTTTAATTTTTAATTTTTAATCTTTAATTTTTAATTTTTAATTTTTAATTTTTAATTTTTAATTTTTAATTTTTAATTTTTAATTTTTAATTTTTAATTTTTAATTTTTAATTTTTAATTTTTAATTTTTAATTTTTAATTTTTAATTTTTAATTTTTAATTTTTAATTTTTAATTTTTAATTTTTAATTTTTAATTTTCAATTTTTAATTTTCAATTTTTAATTTTTAATTTTTAATTTTTAATTTTTAATTTTTAATTTTTAATTTTTTAATTTTTTAATTTTTAATTTTTAATTTTTAATTTCTAATTTTTAATTTTTAATTTTTAATTTTTTAATTTTTTAATTTTTAATTTTTAGTTTTTAATTTTTAGTTTTTAATTTTTAATTTTTAATTTTTAATTTTTAATTTTTAATTTTTAATTTTTATTTTTAATTTTTAATTTTTAATTTTTAATTTTTAATTTTTAATTTTTAATTTTTAATTTTTAATTTTTAATTTTTAATTTTTAATTTTTAATTTTTAATTTTTAATTTTTAATTTTTAATTTTTAATTTTTAATTTTTAATTTTTAATTTTTAATTTTTAATTTTTAATTTTTAATTTTTAATTTTTAATTTTTAATTTTTAATTTTTAATTTTTAATTTTTAATTTTTAATTTTTAATTTTTAATTTTTAATTTTTAATTTTTAAATTTTAAATTTTAATTTTTAATTTTTAATTTTTAATTTTTAATTTTGAATTTTGAATTTTGAATCTTGAATTTTAAATTTTGAATTTTGAATTTTTAATTTTTAGTTTTTAATTTTCAGTTTTTAATTTTTAATTTTTAATTTTTACTTTTTAATTTTTAATTTTTAATTTTTAATTTTTAATTTTTAATTTTTAATTTTTAATTTTTAATTTTTAATTTTTAATTTTTAATTTTTAATTTTTAATTTTTATTTTTAATTTTTAATTCCTAATTTTTAATTTTTAATATTTAATTTTTAATTTTTAATTTTTAATTTTAAATTTTTAATTTTTAATTTTTAATTTTTGGTTTTTAATTTTTAATTTTTAATTTTTAATTTTTAATTTTTAATTTTTAATTTTTAATTTTTAATTTTTAATTTTTTATTTTTAATTTTTAATTTTTAATTTTTAATTTTTAATTTTTAATTTTTAATTTTTAATTTTTAATTTTTAATTTTTAATTTTTAATTTTTAATTTTTAATTTTTAATTTTTAATTTTTAATTTTTAATTTTTAATTTTTAATTTTTAATTTTTAATTTTTAATTTTTAATTTTTAATTTTTAATTTTTAATTTTTAATTTTTAATTTTTAATTTTTAATTTTTAATTTTTAATTTTTAATTTTTAATTTTTAATTTTTAATTTTTAATTTTTAATTTTAATTTTAATTTTTAATTTTTAATTTTTAATTTTTAATTTTTAATTTTTAATTTTTAATTTTTAATTTTTAATTTTTAATTTTTAATTTTTAATTTTTAATTTTTAATTTTTAATTTTTAATTTTTAATTTTTAATTTTTAATTTTTAATTTTTAATTTTTAATTTTTAATTTTTAATTTTTAATTTTTAATTTTAATTTTTAATTTTAATTTTTTAATTTTTAATTTTTAATTTTTAATTTTTAATTTTTAATTTTTAATTTTTAATTTTTAATTTTTAATTTTTAATTTTTAATTTTTAATTTTTAATTTTTAATTTTTAATTTTTAATTTTTAATTTTTAATTTTTAATTTTTAATTTTTAATTTTTAATTTTTAATTTTTAATTTTTAATTTTTAATTTTTAATTTTTAATTTTTAATTTTTAATTTTTAATTTTTAATTTTTAATTTTTAATTTTTAATTTTTAATTTTTAATTTTTAATTTTTAATTTTTAATTTTTAATTTTTAATTTTTAATTTTTAATTTTTAATTTTTAATTTTTAATTTTTAATTTTTAATTTTAATTTTTATTTTTAATTTTTAATTTTTAATTTTTAATTTTTAATTTTTAATTTTTAATTTTAATTTTTAATTTTTAATTTTTAATTTTTAATTTTTAATTTTAAAAATTTTTATTTTAATTTTTAATTTTTTTTTTAATTTTTAATTTTTAATTTTTAATTTTTAATTTTTAATTTTTAATTTTAATTTTTAATTTTTAATTTTTAATTTTAATTTTAATTTTTAATTTTAATTTAATTTTAATTTTAATTTTAATTTTAATTTTATTTTAATTTTTATTTTAATTTTTTAATTTTTAATTTTTATTTTTAAATTTTTAATTTTTAATTTTGAGTTTTTAATTTTTAATTTTATTTAATTTTTAATTTTTAATTTTAATTTTTAATTTTTAATTTTTAATTTTTAATTTTTAATTTTATTTTTAATATTTATTTTTAATTTTTAATTTTTAATTTTTAATTTTTAATTTTTAATTTTTAATTTTTAATTTTTAATTTTTAATTTTTAATTTTTAATTTTTAATTTTTAATTTTTAATTTTTAATTTTTAATTTTTATTTTTAATTTTTAATTTTTAATTTTTAATTTTTAATTTTTAATTTTTAATTTTTAATTTTTAATTTTTAATTTTTAATTTTTAATTTTTAATTTTTAATTTTTAATTTTTAATTTTTAATTTTTAATTTTTAATTTTTAATTTTTAATTTTTAATTTTTAATTTTTAATTTTTAATTTTTAATTTTTAATTTTTAATTTTTAAGTTTTAATTTTTAATTTTTAATTTTTAATTTTTAATTTTTAATTTTTAATTTTTAATTTTTAATTTTTAATTTTTAATTTAGATTTTTAATTTTTAATTTTTAATTTTTAATTTTTAATTTTTAATTTTTAATTTTTAATTTTTAATTTTTAATTTTTAATTTTTAATTTTTAATTTTTAATTTTTAATTTTTAATTTTTAATTTTTAATTTTTAATTTTTAATTTTTAATTTTTAATTTCTAATTTTTAATTTTTAATTTTTAATTTTTAATTTTTAATTTTTAATTTTAAATTTTTAATTTTTAATTTTTGATTTTTAATTTTTAATTTTTAATTTTTAGTTTTTAATTTTTAATTTTTAATTTTTAATTTTTAATTTTTAATTTTTAATTTTTAATTTTTAATTTTTAATTTTTAATTTTTAATTTTTAATTTTTAATTTTTAATTTTTAATTTTTAATTTTTAATTTTTAATTTTTAATTTTTAATTTTAATTTTTAATTTTTAATTTTTAATTTTTAATTTTTAATTTTTAATTTTTAATTTTTAATTTTTAATTTTTAATTTTTAATTTTTAATTTTTAATTTTTAATTTTTAATTTTTAATTTTTAATTTTTAATTTTTAATTTTTAATTTTTAATTTTTAATTTTTAATTTTTAATTTTTAATTTTTAATTTTTAATTTTTAATTTTTAATTTTTAATTTTTAATTTTTAATTTTTAATTTTTAATTTTTAATTTTTAATTTTTAATATTTATTTTTAATTTTAATTTTTAATTTTTAATTTTTAATTTTTAATTTTTAATTTTAATTTTTAATTTTTAATTTTTAATTTTTAATTTTTAATTTTTAATTTTTAATTTTTAATTTTTATTTTTAATTTTTAATTTTTAATTTTTAATTTTTAATTTTTAATTTTTAATTTTTAATTTTTAATTTTTAATTTTTAATTTTTAATTTTTAATTTTTAATTTTTAATTTTTAATTTTTAATTTTTAATTTTAATTTTTAATTTTTAATTTTTAATTTTTAATTTTTAATTTTTAATTTTTAATTTTAATTTTTAATTTTTAATTTTTAATTTTTAATTTTTAATTTTTAATTTTTAATTTTTAATTTTTAATTTTTAATTTTTAATTTTTAATTTTTAATTTTTAATTTTAATTTTTAATTTTTTAATTTTTAATTTTTAATTTTTAATTTTTAATTTTTAATTTTTAATTTTTAATTTTTAATTTTTAATTTTTAATTTTTAATTTTTAATTTTTAATTTTTAATTTTCAATTTTTAATTTTTAATTTTTAATTTTTAATTTTTAATTTTTAATTTTTAATTTATAATTTTTAATTTTTAATTTTTAATTTTTAATTTTTAATTTTTAATTTTTAATTTTTAATTTTTAATTTTTAATTTTTAATTTTTAATTTTCAATTTTTAATTTTTAATTTTTAATTTTTAATTTTTAATTTCTAATTTTTAATTTTTAATTTTTTAATTTTTTAATTTTTAATTTTTAATTTTTAATTTCTAATTTTTAATTTTTAATTTTTAATTTTTAATTTTTTAATTTTTTAATTTTTAATTTTTAATTTTTAGTTTTTAATTTTTATTTTTTAATTTTTAATTTTTAATTTTTAATTTTTAATTTTTAATTTTTAATTTTTAATTTTTAATTTTTAATTTTTAATTTTTAATTTTTAATTTTTTAATTTTTAATTTTTAATTTTTAATTTTTAATTTTTAATTTTGAATTTTGAATCTTGAATTTTAAATTTTGAATTTTGAATTTTTAATTTTTAGTTTTTAATTTTCAGTTTTTAAGTTTTAATTTTTAATTTTTACTTTTTAATTTTTAATTTTTAATTTTTAATTTTTAATTTTTAATTTTTAATTTTTAATTTTTAATTTTTAATTTTTAATTTTTAATTTTTAATTTTTAATTTTTAATTTTTAATTCCTAATTTTTAATTTTTAATTTTTAATATTTAATTTTTAATTTTTAATTTTTAATTTTAAATTTTTAATTTTTAATTTTTAATTTTTGGTTTTTAATTTTTAATTTTTAATTTTTAATTTTTAATTTTTAATTTTTAATTTTTAATTTTTTATTTTTAATTTTTAATTTTTAATTTTTAATTTTTAATTTTTAATTTTTAATTTTTAATTTTTAATTTTTAATTTTTAATTTTTAATTTTTAATTTTTAATTTTTAATTTTTAATTTTTAATTTTTAATTTTTAATTTTTAATTTTTAATTTTTAATTTTTAATTTTTAATTTTTAATTTTTAATTTTTAATTTTTAATTTTTAATTTTTAATTTTTAATTTTTAATTTTTAATTTTTAATTTTTAATTTTTAATTTTTAATTTTTAATTTTTAATTTTTAATTTTTAATTTTTAATTTTTAATTTTTAATTTTTAATTTTTAATTTTTAATTTTTAATTTTTAATTTTTAATTTTTAATTTTTAATTTTTAATTTTTAATTTTAGATTTTTAATTTTTAATTTTTAATTTTTAATTTTTAATTTTTAATTTTTAATTTTTAATTTTTAATTTTTAATTTTTAATTTTTAATTTTTAATTTTTAATTTTTAATTTTTAATTTTTAATTTTTAATTTTTAATTTTTAATTTTTAATTTTTAATTTTTAATTTTTAATTTTTAATTTTTAATTTTTAATTTTTAATTTTTAATTTTTAATTTTTAATTTTTAATTTTTAATTTTTAATTTTTAATTTTTAATTTTTAATTTTTAATTTTTAATTTTTAATTTTTAATTTTTAATTTTTAATTTTTAATTTTTAATTTTTAATTTTTAATTTTTAAATTTTTAATTTTTAATTTTTGATTTTTAATTTTTAATTTTTTAATTTTTAGTTTTTAATTTTTAATTTTTAATTTTTAATTTTTAATTTTTAATTTTTAATTTTTAATTTTTAATTTTTAATTTTTAATTTTTAATTTTTAATTTTTAATTTTTAATTTTTAATTTTTAATTTTTAATTTTTAATTTTTAATTTTTAATTTTTAATTTTTAATTTTTAATTTTTAATTTTTAATTTTTAATTTTTAATTTTTAATTTTTAATTTTTAATTTTTAATTTTTAATTTTTAATTTTTAATTTTTAATTTTTAATTTTTAATTTTTAATTTTTAATTTTTAATTTTTAATTTTTAATTTTTAATTTTTAATTTTTAATTTTTAATTTTTAATTTTTAATTTTTAATTTTTAATTTTTAATTTTTAATTTTTAATTTTTAATTTTTAATTTTTAATTTTTAATTTTTAATTTTTAATTTTTAATTTTTAATTTTTAATTTTTAATTTTTAATTTTTAATTTTTAATTTTTAATTTTTAATTTTTAATTTTTAATTTTTAATTTTTAATTTTTAATTTTTAATTTTTAATTTTTAATTTTTAATTTTTAATTTTTAATTTTTAATTTTTAATTTTTAATTTTTAATTTTTAATTTTTAATTTTTAATTTTTAATTTTTAATTTTTAATTTTTAATTTTTAATTTTTAATTTTTAATTTTTAATTTTTAATTTTTAATTTTTAATTTTTAATTTTTAATTTTTAATTTTTAATTTTTAATTTTTAATTTTTAATTTTTAATTTTTAATTTTTAATTTTTAATTTTTAATTTTTAATTTTTAATTTTTAATTTTTAATTTTTAATTTTTAATTTTTAATTTTTAATTTTTAATTTTTAATTTTTAATTTTTATTTTTAATTTTTAATTTTTAATTTTTAATTTTTAATTTTTAATTTTTAATTTTTAATTTTTAATTTTTAATTTTTAATTTTTAATTTTTAATTTTTAATTTTTAATTTTTAATTTTTAATTTTTAATTTTTAATTTTTAATTTTTAATTTTAATTTTTAATTTTTAATTTTTAATTTTTAATTTTTAATTTTTAATTTTTAATTTTTAATTTTTAATTTTTAATTTTTAATTTTTAATTTTTAATTTTTAATTTTTAATTTTTAATTTTTAATTTTTAATTTTTAATTTTTAATTTTTAATTTTTAATTTTTAATTTTTAATTTTTAATTTTTAATTTTTAATTTTTAATTTTTAATTTTTAATTTTTAATTTTTAATTTTTAATTTTTAATTTTTAATTTTTAATTTTTAATTTTTAATTTTTAATTTTTAATTTTTAATTTTTAATTTTTAATTTTTAATTTTTAATTTTTAATTTTTAATTTTTAATTTTTAATTTTTAATTTTTAATTTTTAATTTTTAATTTTTAATTTTTAATTTTTAATTTTTAATTTTTAATTTTTAATTTTTAATTTTTAATTTTTAATTTTTAATTTTTAATTTTTAATTTTTAATTTTTAATTTTTAATTTTTAATTTTTAATTTTTAATTTTTAATTTTTAATTTTTAATTTTTAATTTTTAATTTTTAATTTTTAATTTTTAATTTTTAATTTTTAATTTTTAATTTTTAATTTTTAATTTTTAATTTTTAATTTTTAATTTTTAATTTTTAATTTTTAATTTTTAATTTTTAATTTTTAATTTTTAATTTTTAATTTTTAATTTTTAATTTTTAATTTTTAATTTTTAATTTTTAATTTTTAATTTTTAATTTTTAATTTTTAATTTTTAATTTTTAATTTTTAATTTTTAATTTTTAATTTTTAATTTTTAATTTTTAATTTTTAATTTTTAATTTTTAATTTTTAATTTTTAATTTTTAATTTTTAATTTTTAATTTTTAATTTTTAATTTTTAATTTTTAATTTTTAATTTTTAATTTTTAATTTTTAATTTTTAATTTTTAATTTTTAATTTTTAATTTTTAATTTTTAATTTTTAATTTTTAATTTTTAATTTTTAATTTTTAATTTTTAATTTTTAATTTTTAATTTTTAATTTTTAATTTTTAATTTTTAATTTTTAATTTTTAATTTTTAATTTTTAATTTTTAATTTTTAATTTTTAATTTTTAATTTTTAATTTTTAATTTTTAATTTTTAATTTTTAATTTTTAATTTTTAATTTTTAATTTTTAATTTTCAATTTTTAATTTTTAATTTTTAATTTTTAATTTTTAATTTTTAATTTTTAATTTTTAATTTTTAATTTTTAATTTTTAATTTTTAATTTTTAATTTTTAATTTTTAATTTTTAATTTTTAATTTTTAATTTTTAATTTTCAATTTTTAATTTTTAATTTTTAATTTTTAATTTTTAATTTCTAATTTTTAATTTTTAATTTTTTAATTTTTTAATTTTTAATTTTTAATTTTTAATTTCTAATTTTTAATTTTTAATTTTTAATTTTTAATTTTTTAATTTTTTAATTTTTAATTTTTAATTTTTAGTTTTTAATTTTTATTTTTTAATTTTTAATTTTTAATTTTTAATTTTTAATTTTTAATTTTTAATTTTTAATTTTTAATTTTTAATTTTTAATTTTTAATTTTTAATTTTTAATTTTTAATTTTTAATTTTTAATTTTTAATTTTTAATTTTTAATTTTTAATTTTTAATTTTTAATTTTTAATTTTTAATTTTTAATTTTTAATTTTTAATTTTTAATTTTTAATTTTTAATTTTTAATTTTTAATTTTTAATTTTTAATTTTTAATTTTTAAATTTTAAATTTTAATTTTTAATTTTTAATTTGTAATTTGTAATTTGTAATTTGTAATTTTTAATTTTTAATTTTTAATTTTTAATTTTGAATCTTGAATTTTTAATTTTGAATTTTGAATTTTTAATTTTTAGTTTTTAATTTTCAGTTTTTAATTTTTAATTTTTAATTTTTAATTTTTAATTTTTAACTTTTAATTTTTAATTTTTAATTTTTAATTTTTAATTTTTAATATTTAATTTTTAATTTTTAATTTTTAATTTTTAATTTTTGGTTTTTAATTTTTAATTTTTAATATTTAATATTTAATATTTAATATTTGATATTTAATATTTAATATTTAATATTTAATATTTAATTTTAATTTTTAATTTTTAATTTTTAATTTTTAATTTTTAATTTTTAATTTTTAATTTTTAATTTTTAATTTTTAATTTTTAATTTTTAATTTTTAATTTTTAATTTTTAATTTTTAATTTTTAATTTTTAATTTTTAATTTTTAATTTTTAATTTTTAATTTTTAATTTTTAATTTTTAATTTTTAATTTTTAATTTTTAATTTTTAATTTTTAATTTTTAATTTTTAATTTTTAATTTTTAATTTTTAATTTTTAATTTTTAATTTTTAATTTTTAATTTTTAATTTTTAATTTTTAATTTTTAATTTTTAATTTTAATTTTTAATTTTTAATTTTTAATTTTTAATTTTTAATTTTTAATTTTTAATTTTTAATTTTTAATTTTTAATTTTTAATTTTTAATTTTTAATTTTTAATTTTTAATTTCTAATTTTTAATTTCTAATTTTTAATTTTTAATTTTTAATTTTTAATTTTTAATTTTTAATTTTTAATTTTTATTTTTAATTTTTAATTTTTAATTTTTAATTTTTAATTTTTAATTTTTAATTTTTAATTTTTAATTTTTAATTTTTAATTTTTAATTTTTAATTTTTAATTTTTAATTTTTAATTTTTAATTTTTAATTTTCAATTTTTAATTTTTAATTTTTAATTTTTAATTTTTAATTTTTAATTTTTAATTTTTAATTTTTAATTTTTAATTTTTATTTTTAATTTTAGTTTTTAATTTTTTAATTTTTTAATTTTTAATTTTTAATTTTTAATTTTTAATTTTTAATTTTTAATTTTTAATTTTTAATTTTTAATTTTTAAATTTTAATTTTTAATTTTTAATTTTTAATTTTTAATTTTAAATTTTTAATTTTAAATTTTTAATTTTAAATTTTTAATTTTTAATTTTTAATTTTTTAATTTTTAATTTTTATTTTTTAATTTTTAATTTTTAATTTTTAATTTTTAATTTTTAAATTTTAAATTTTAAATTTTAATTTGTAATTTGTAATTTTTAATTTTTAATTTTTAATTTTTAATTTTTAATTTTTAATTATTAATTTTTAATTTTTAATTTTTAATTTTTAGTTTTTAATTTTTAATTTTTAGTTTTTAGTTTTTAGTTTTTAGTTTTTAGTTTTTAATTTTTAATTTTTAATTTTTAATTTTTAATTTTTAATTTTTAATTTTTAATTTTTAATTTTTAATTTTTAATTTTTAATCTTTAATCTTTAATTTTTAATTTTTAATTTGTAATTTTTAATTTTTAATTTTTAATTTTTAATTTTTAATTTTTAATTTTTAATTTTTAATTTTTAATTTTTAATTTTTAATTTTTAATTTCTAATTTTTAATTTTTAATTTTTAATTTTTAATTTTTAATTTTAAATTTTTAATTTTTAATTTTTGATTTTTAATTTTTAATTTTTAATTTTTAGTTTTTAATTTTTAATTTTTAATTTTTAATTTTTAATTTTTAATTTTTAATTTTTAATTTTTAATTTTTAATTTTTAATTTTTAATTTTTAATTTTTAATTTTTAATTTTTAATTTTTAATTTTTAATTTTTAATTTTTAATTTTTAATTTTTAATTTTTAATTTTTAATTTTTAATTTTTAATTTTTAATTTTTAATTTTTAATTTTTAATTTTTAATTTTTAATTTTTAATTTTTAATTTTTAATTTTTAATTTTTAATTTTTAATTTTTAATTTTTAATTTTTAATTTTTAATTTTTAATTTTTAATTTTTAATTTTTAATTTTTAATTTTTAATTTTTAATTTTTAATTTTTAATTTTTAATTTTTAATTTTTAATTTTTAATTTTTAATTTTTAATTTTTAATTTTTAATTTTTAATTTTTAATTTTTAATTTTTAATTTTTAATTTTTAATTTTTAATTTTTAATTTTTAATTTTTAATTTTAATTTTTAATTTTTAATTTTTAATTTTTAATTTTTAATTTTTAATTTTTAATTTTTAATTTTTAATTTTTAATTTTTAATTTTTAATTTTTAATTTTTAATTTTTAATTTTTAATTTTTAATTTTTAATTTTTAATTTTTAATTTTTAATTTTTAATTTTTAATTTTTAATTTTTAATTTTTAATTTTTAATTTTTAATTTTTAATTTTTAATTTTTAATTTTTAATTTTTAATTTTTAATTTTTAATTTTTAATTTTTAATTTTTAATTTTTAATTTTTAATTTTTAATTTTTAATTTTTAAGTTTTAATTTTTAATTTTTAATTTTTAATTTTTAATTTTTAATTTTTAATTTTTAATTTTTAATTTTTAATTTTTAATTTTTAATTTAGATTTTTAATTTTTAATTTTTAATTTTTAATTTTTAATTTTTAATTTTTAATTTTTAATTTTTAATTTTTAATTTTTAATTTTTAATTTTTAATTTTTAATTTTTAATTTTTAATTTTTAATTTTTAATTTTTAATTTTTAATTTTTAATTTTTAATTTTTAATTTTTAATTTCTAATTTTTAATTTTTAATTTTTAATTTTTAATTTTTAATTTTTAATTTTTAATTTTAAATTTTTAATTTTTAATTTTTGATTTTTAATTTTTAATTTTTAATTTTTAGTTTTTAATTTTTAATTTTTAATTTTTAATTTTTAATTTTTAATTTTTAATTTTTAATTTTTAATTTTTAATTTTTAATTTTTAATTTTTAATTTTTAATTTTTAATTTTTAATTTTTAATTTTTAATTTTTAATTTTTAATTTTTAATTTTTAATTTTTAATTTTTAATTTTTAATTTTTAATTTTTAATTTTTAATTTTTAATTTTTAATTTTTAATTTTTAATTTTTAATTTTTAATTTTTAATTTTTAATTTTTAATTTTTAATTTTTAATTTTTAATTTTTAATTTTTAATTTTTAATTTTTAATTTTTAATTTTTAATTTTTAATTTTTAATTTTTAATTTTTAATTTTTAATTTTTAATTTTTAATTTTTAATTTTTAATTTTTAATTTTTAATTTTTAATTTTTAATTTTTAATTTTTAATTTTTAATTTTTAATTTTTAATTTTTAATTTTTAATTTTTAATATTTATTTTTAATTTTTAATTTTTAATTTTTAATTTTTAATTTTTAATTTTTAATTTTTAATTTTTAATTTTTAATTTTTAATTTTTAATTTTTAATTTTTAATTTTTATTTTTAATTTTTAATTTTTAATTTTTAATTTTTAATTTTAATTTTTAATTTTTAATTTTTAATTTTTAATTTTTAATTTTTAATTTTTAATTTTTAATTTTTAATTTTTAATTTTTAATTTTTAATTTTTAATTTTTAATTTTTAATTTTTAATTTTTAATTTTTAATTTTTAATTTTTAATTTTTAATTTTTAATTTTTAATTTTTAATTTTTAATTTTTAATTTTTAATTTTTAATTTTTAATTTTTAATTTTTAATTTTTAATTTTTAATTTTTAATTTTTAATTTTTAATTTTTAATTTTTAATTTTTAATTTTTAATTTTTAATTTTTAATTTTTAATTTTTAATTTTTAATTTTTAATTTTTAATTTTTAATTTTTAATTTTTAATTTTTAATTTTTAATTTTTAATTTTTAATTTTTAATTTTTAATTTTTAATTTTTAATTTTTAATTTTTAATTTTTAATTTTTAATTTTTAATTTTCAATTTTTAATTTTTAATTTTTAATTTTTAATTTTTAATTTTTAATTTTTAATTTTTAATTTATAATTTTTAATTTTTAATTTTTAATTTTTAATTTTTAATTTTTAATTTTTAATTTTTAATTTTTAATTTTTAATTTTCAATTTTTAATTTTTAATTTTTAATTTTTAATTTCTAATTTTTAATTTTTAATTTTTTAATTTTTTAATTTTTAATTTTTAATTTTTAATTTCTAATTTTTAATTTTTAATTTTTAATTTTTAATTTTTTAATTTTTTAATTTTTAATTTTTAATTTTTAGTTTTTAATTTTTATTTTTTAATTTTTAATTTTTAATTTTTAATTTTTAATTTTTAATTTTTAATTTTTAATTTTTAATTTTTAATTTTTAATTTTTAATTTTTAATTTTTAATTTTTAATTTTTAATTTTTAATTTTTAATTTTTAATTTTTAATTTTTAATTTTTAATTTTTAATTTTTAATTTTTAATTTTTAATTTTTAATTTTTAATTTTTAATTTTTAATTTTTAATTTTTAATTTTTAATTTTTAATTTTTAATTTTTAATTTTTAATTTTTAATTTTTAAATTTTAAATTTTAATTTTTAATTTTTAATTTGTAATTTGTAATTTGTAATTTGTAATTTTTAATTTTTAATTTTTAATTTTTAATTTTGAATCTTGAATTTTTAATTTTGAATTTTGAATTTTTAATTTTTAGTTTTTAATTTTCAGTTTTTAATTTTTAATTTTTAATTTTTAATTTTTAATTTTTAACTTTTAATTTTTAATTTTTAATTTTTAATTTTTAATTTTTAATATTTAATTTTTAATTTTTAATTTTTAATTTTTAATTTTTGGTTTTTAATTTTTAATTTTTAATATTTAATATTTAATATTTAATATTTGATATTTAATATTTAATATTTAATATTTAATATTTAATTTTAATTTTTAATTTTTAATTTTTAATTTTTAATTTTTAATTTTTAATTTTTAATTTTTAATTTTTAATTTTTAATTTTTAATTTTTAATTTTTAATTTTTAATTTTTAATTTTTAATTTTTAATTTTTAATTTTTAATTTTTAATTTTTAATTTTTAATTTTTAATTTTTAATTTTTAATTTTTAATTTTTAATTTTTAATTTTTAATTTTTAATTTTTAATTTTTAATTTTTAATTTTTAATTTTTAATTTTTAATTTTTAATTTTTAATTTTTAATTTTTAATTTTTAATTTTTAATTTTTAATTTTTAATTTTTAATTTTTAATTTTTAATTTTTAATTTTTAATTTTTAATTTTTAATTTTTAATTTTTAATTTTTAATTTTTAATTTTTAATTTTTAATTTTTAATTTTTAATTTTTAATTTTTAATTTCTAATTTTTAATTTCTAATTTTTAATTTTTAATTTTTAATTTTTAATTTTTAATTTTTAATTTTTAATTTTTATTTTTAATTTTTAATTTTTAATTTTTAATTTTTAATTTTTAATTTTTAATTTTTAATTTTTAATTTTTAATTTTTAATTTTTAATTTTTAATTTTTAATTTTTAATTTTTAATTTTTAATTTTTAATTTTTAATTTTCAATTTTTAATTTTTAATTTTTAATTTTTAATTTTTAATTTTTAATTTTTAATTTTTAATTTTTAATTTTTAATTTTTATTTTTAATTTTAGTTTTTAATTTTTAATTTTTAATTTTTAATTTTTAATTTTTAATTTTTAATTTTTAATTTTTAATTTTTAATTTTTAATTTTTAATTTTTAATTTTTAAATTTTAATTTTTAATTTTTAATTTTTAATTTTTAATTTTAAATTTTTAATTTTAAATTTTTAATTTTAAATTTTTAATTTTTAATTTTTAATTTTTTAATTTTTAATTTTTATTTTTTAATTTTTAATTTTTAATTTTTAATTTTTAATTTTTAAATTTTAAATTTTAAATTTTAATTTGTAATTTGTAATTTTTAATTTTTAATTTTTAATTTTTAATTTTTAATTTTTAATTATTAATTTTTAATTTTTAATTTTTAATTTTTAGTTTTTAATTTTTAATTTTTAGTTTTTAGTTTTTAGTTTTTAGTTTTTAGTTTTTAATTTTTAATTTTTAATTTTTAATTTTTAATTTTTAATTTTTAATTTTTAATTTTTAATTTTTAATTTTTAATTTTTAATCTTTAATCTTTAATTTTTAATTTTTAATTTGTAATTTTTAATTTTTAATTTTTAATTTTTAATTTTTAATTTTTAATTTTTAATTTTTAATTTTTAATTTTTAATTTTTAATTTTTAATTTTTTATTTTTAATTTTTAATTTTTAATTTTTAATTTTTAATTTTTAATTTTTAATTTTTAATTTTTAATTTTTAATTTTTAATTTATAATTTTTAATTTTTAATTTTTAATTTTTAATTTTTAATTTTTAATTTTTAATTTTTAATTTTCAATTTTTAATTTTTAATTTTTAATTTTTAATTTTTAATTTTTAAATTTTAATTTTTAATTTCTAATTTTTAATTTTTAATTTTTTAATTTTTTAATTTTTAATTTTTAATTTCTAATTTTTAATTTTTAATTTTTAATTTTTTAATTTTTTAATTTTTAATTTTTAATTTTTAGTTTTTAATTTTTATTTTTTAATTTTTAATTTTTAATTTTTAATTTTTAATTTTTAATTTTTAATTTTTAATTTTTAATTTTTAATTTTTAATTTTTAATTTTTAATTTTTAATTTTTAATTTTTAATTTTTAATTTTTAATTTTTAAATTTTAAATTTAAATTTTTAATTTTTAATTTGTAATTTTTAATTTTTAATTTTTAATTTTTAATTTTGAATCTTGAATTTTAAATTTTGAATTTTGAATTTTTAATTTTTAGTTTTTAATTTTCAGTTTTTAATTTTTAATTTTTAATTTTTAATTTTTAATTTTTAATTTTTAATTTTTAATTTTTAATTTTTAATTTTTAATTTTTAATTTTTAATTTTTAATTTTTAACTTTTAATTTTTAATTTTTAATTTTTAATTTTTAATATTTAATTTTTAATTTTTAATTTTTAATTTTTAATTTTTAATTTTTGGTTTTTAATTTTTAATTTTTAATATTTAATATTTAATATTTAATATTTAATATTTAATATTTAATATTTGATATTTAATATTAAATATTTAATATTTAATATTTAATATTTAATATTTAATATTTAATATTTAATTTTAATTTTTAATTTTTAATTTTTAATTTTTAATTTTTAATTTTTAATTTTTAATTTTTAATTTCTAATTTTTAATTTTTAATTTTTAATTTTTAATTTTTAATTTTTAATTTTTAATTTTTAATTTTTAATTTTTAATTTTTAATTTTTAATTTTTAATTTTTAATTTTTAATTTTTAATTTTTAATTTTTAATTTTTAATTTTTAATTTTTAATTTTTAATTGTTAATTGTTAATTTTTAATTTTTAATTTTTAATTTTTAATTTTTAATTTTTAATTTTTAATTTTTAATTTTTAATTTTTAATTTTTAATTTTTAATTTTTAATTTTTAATTTTTAATTTTTAATTTTTAATTTTTAATTTTTAATTTTTAATTTTTAATTTTTAATTTTTAATTTCTAATTTTTAATTTTTAATTTCTAATTTTTAATTTTTAATTTTTAATTTTTAATTTTTAATTTTTAATTTTTAATTTTTAATTTTTAATTTTTAATTTTTAATTTTTAATTTTTAATTTTTAATTTTTAATTTTTAATTTTTAATTTTTAATTTTAAATTTTTAATTTTTAATTTTTGATTTTTAATTTTTATTTTTTAATTTTTAATTTTTAATTTTTAATTTTTAGTTTTTAATTTTTAATTTTTAATTTTTAATTTTTAATTTTTAATTTTTAATTTTTAATTTTTAATTTTTAATTTTTAATTTTTAATTTTTAATTTTTAATTTTTAATTTTAAATTTTTAATTTTAAATTTTTAATTTTTAATTTTTAATTTTTAATTTTTAATTTTTAATATTTATTTTTAATTTTTATACCCTCCACTCCAGTGTGCAGAGGGTATATATAAGTTTGTCATTCCGTTTGTAATAATTAGAAAAAAAAAATTTGCACCCCATAAAATATATATATTTGTGATCCTTATAACAACCAGAGTTGATATAGCGATGTCCGTCTGTCCCTCTGTCCGTCTGTGGAAATCACGATAATCAATCGGTCAGCTAGGGTGCTCGTTGGCATAAAAAATGATTCACTAACATCCTGAAAAGTTTGCTATTTAAAATCGTCCAAATCGGTCAATTAGGGCCCGAGATTTGAATGAAGAACTAAAAAAAGTCTTGAAAAAATATAATTTTTTATGTTGTTCTTGTCACGATCACGCCCTCAATAGGATAGCTAGGGTGATAATTTTTAGTGAGAATGATTCACCAAATTCATGGGAAGATTTCTACTTCAAAAATCATTAAAATCGGTGGAACAGGTCCAGGTAAATCTATGAAAAATTAAAAAAAAAATGAAATCATGATGTTTCCATATTGTTCCTTTTGTTATTCCAAATGTTGCATTGTTGTCATAGCTGGACTTGTTGTTTTTGTGGTCGTTGAGGTAATAATATAATAAAAGCAAACCCTTTGTACATTTTTTTGTGAACTCTGGTAGAAAATTTTAAAAGTTTCCATTGTTTTGGCATCATTAAAAAAATTTGTTAGTTCATTTCTGTCATTGCCACGAGCCTGCATGCAAAATTTCAGATCGATTGGCTCACGGGAAAGGGGCTAAAAATCGATTCAAAATTTTGTCGACAAGCAGACACTACCAGTTAATATAAAGGCAGTAAATAAAGGGAGTAAAAGTTCACCAATAATTTAGAAAACAAATTTTTATGTATTAATTTATTTAAAGAAAAAAATAATTAAATGAAATAGTAATAATAATAAAAAAAAATAATATACAATACAAAAAAAAGAATATATAAATAAAATAAAGATAAAAGCATTCATAGCATTATAATACATATAAAAGGTCAATGTTTTCTAACCGTAACCGTAACGAGTCGGTTGTTTTTTTTTACATGAAAATCATTTAAAACAGTTACCGAACGTAACCGGAACGTCCCAATACTTTTCATGTGAAAAAAAGGCTGACACGTTACGTAACAGTTACATGTCGCTAACTTGTTCTTTACACAGGCTACTGCTTTTGCAGCCAACTTCAAGTCTATTTATATAGTTTCGTAAGCATAACTGATAAAATTGTTTCTATTATTTTTTGCTGTAAGTAATAAATTATAAATATACTGAATTTGCAAACTAAAATGGATACATATATTGGAGGTGCTTTAATACAAAAGAGTTAACGAAACAAAATCAAAAAAAAAACAACTCTACAACATCAACAATGGCAGTCATATGTTCTTCAAATAGAAAAAAAAACTGCAAGTGTGTTTTGTTGGCTACAAAACAAAAATAGTGTTGACAATATAACAAAATATGTAAAAGAAGTCAGTGCTATGAAATATTTTATTTTGTTTAAAAAAAAAATCGAAAATGAAAGGCTATAATTCCATTAATAATCAAAAGGCGTTAAACTAATTTATTTATTTTTACGTTGTACTAATGCATTTTAAATAAGTAAAAGTAATTGTATATTTAAATAAAAATGCATTTGTATTATATGTTGCTGTCGTATTCAGAAAAATCAAGTAGCTGACTATACGACTACAAATGCTGCTGCCAGCAGTCGTCTATGTGTTTCATTCATGATGTTGCATTTTTTTGCGAGCAATACTTACATATATTCTAAATAAAGAAATAATAGTTATTTTCATACTGCGAAATCTATACAAATATATGTACAAATACTATATGTCAAATTTCAAATTTGCAATAATTGATACATTTTTGAAAGAAAATTGTATAATATGAAATGTCTTTAATTTATTTCATAGAAAACAATTTTTTGAGGTGCGTGGATTTTCCATATTTACTGTTTTACTATTTTCGTAATGAGGTTAAATGAGTTAAAAAGAATTTAAAATATTTGAAAATATTAGGTGAGGATCCTCAAGATGAAATATACGATCGGTCTAAAACTTTTCACTTAGAGCCACAGTTAAATTCGAAACAACAAAAACCCATATATTTTGTGCATAAAGTTTAACATTAAATGTGCTTTTCTAAAATGTCTATATATTTTTATAACCTCCACTCCAGTGTGCAGAGGGTATATATAAGTTTGTCATTCCGTTTGTAATAATTAGAAAAAAAAATTTGGACCCCATAAAATATATATATTTGTGATCCTTATAACAACCGGAGTTGATATAGCGATGTCCGTCTGTCCGTCTGTCCGTCTGTGGAAATCACGATGACGGCATCAATCGGTCAGCTAGGGTGCTCGTTGGCATAAAAAATGATTCACTAACATCCTGAAAAGTTTTCCATTTAAAATCGTCCAAATCGGTCAATTAGGGCCCGAGATTTGAATGAAGAACTAAAAAAAGTCTTGAAAAAATATAATTTTCTATGTTGTTCTTGTCACGATCACGCCCTCAATAGGATAGCTAGGGTGATAGTTTTTAGTGAGAATGATTCACCAAATTCATGGGAAGATTTCTACTTCAAAAATAATTAAAATCGGTGGAACAGGTCCAGGTAAATCTATGAAAAATTAAAAAAAAAAATGAAAAACATGATGTTTCCATATAGTTCCTGTTGTTATTCTAAATGTTGCATTGTTGTCATAGCTGGACTTGTTGTTTTTGTGGTCGTTGTGGTAATAATATAATAAAAACAAACCCTTTGTACATTTTTTTGTGAACTCTGGTAGAAAATTTTAAAAGTTTCCATTGTTTTGGCATCACTAAAAAAATTTGTTAGATCATTTCTGTCATTGCCACGAGCCTGCATGCAAAATTTCAGATCGATTGGCTCACGGGAAAGGGGCTAAAAATCGATCCAAAATTTTGTCGACAAGCAGACACTACCAGTTAATATAAAGGCAGTAAATAAAGGGAGTAAAAGTTCATCAATAATTTAAAAAACAAATTTTTATGTATTAATTTATTTAAAGAAAAAAATAATTAAATGAAATAGTAATAATAATAAAAAAAAAATAATATACAATACAAAAAAAAGAATATATAAATAAAATAAAGATAAATGCATTCATAGCATTATAATACATATAAAAGGTCAATGCTTTCTAACCGTAACCGTAACGAGTCGGTTGTTTTTTTTTACATGAAAATCATTTAAAACAGTTACCGAACGTAACCGGAACGTCCCAATACTTTTCATGTGAAAAAAAGGCTGACACGTTACGTAACAGTTACATGTCGCTAACTTGTTCTTTACACAGGCTACTGCTTTTGCAGCCAACTTCAAGTCTATTTATATAGTTTCGTAAGCATAACTGATAAAATTGTTTCTATTATTTTTTGCTGTAAGTAATAAATTATAAATATACTGAATTTGCAAACTAAAATGGATACATATATTGGAGGTGCTTTAATACAAAAGAGTTAACGAAACAAAATCAAAAAAAAAAAAACAACTCTACAACATCAACAATGGCAGTCATATGTTCTTCAAATAAAAAAAAAACTGCAAGTGTGTTTTGTTGGCTACAAAACAAAAATAGTGTTGACAATATAACAAAATATGTAAAAGAAGTTAGTGCTATGAAATATTTTATTTTGTTTAAAAAGAAAATCGCAAAATGAAAGGCTATAATTCCATTAATAATCAAAAGGCGTTAAACTAATTTATTTATTTTTACGTTGTACTAATGCATTTTAAATAAGTAAAAGTAATTGTATATTTAAATAAAAATGCATTTGTATTATATGTTGCTGTCGTATTCAGAAAAATCAAGTAGCTGACTATACGACTACAAATGCTGCTGCCAGCAGTCGTCTATGTGTTTCATTCATGATGTTGCATGTTTTTGCGAGCAATACTTACATATATTCTAAATAAAGAAATAATAGTTCTTTTCATACTGCGAAATCTATACAAATATATGTACAAATACTATATGTCAAATTTCAAATTTGCAATAATTGATACATTTTTGAAAGAAAATTGTATAATATGAAATGTCTTTAATTTATTTCATAGAAAACAATTTTTTGAGGTGCGTGGATTTTCCATATTTACTGTTTTACTATTTTCGTAATGAGGTTAAATGAGTTAAAAAGAATTTAAAATATTTGAAAATATTAGGTGAGGATCCTCAAGATGTAATATACGATCGGTCTAAAACTTTGCACTTAGAGCCACAGTTAAATTCGAAACAACAAAAACCCATATATTTTGTGCATAAAGTTTAACATTAAATGTGCTTTTCTAAAATGTCTATATATTTTTATACCCTCCACTCCAGTGTGCAGAGGGTATATATAAGTTTGTCATTCCGTTTGTAATAATTAGAAAAAAAAATTTGGACCCCATAAAATATATATATTTGTGATCCTTATAACAACCGGAGTTGATATAGCGATGTCTGTCTGTCCGTCTGTCCGTCTGTGGAAATCGTCCAAATCGGTCAATTAGGGCCCGAGATTTGAATGAAGAACTAAAAAAAGTCTTGAAAAAATATAATTTTCTATGTTGTTCTTGTCACGATCACGCCCTCAATAGGATAGCTAGGGTGATAGTTTTTAGTGAGAATGATTCACCAAATTCATGGGAAGATTTCTACTTCAAAAATCATTAAAATCGGTGGAACAGGTCCAGGTAAATCTATGAAAAATTAAAAAAAAAATGAAAAACATGATGTTTCCATATAGTTCCTGTTGTTGTAATAATATAATAAAAACAAACCCTTTGTACATTTTTTTGTGAACTCTGGTAGAAAATTTTAAAAGTTTCCATTGTTTTGGCATCACTAAAAAAATTTGTTAGATCATTTCTGTCATTGCCACGAGCCTGCATGCAAAATTTCAGATCGATTGGCTCACGGGAAAGGGGCTAAAAATCGATCCAAAATTTTGTCGACAAGCAGACACTACCAGTTAATATAAAGGCAGTAAATAAAGGGAGTAAAAGTTCATCAATAATTTAAAAAACAAATTTTTATATATTAATTTATTTAAAGAAAAAAATAATTAAATGAAATAGTAATAATAATAAAAAAAAATAATATACAATACAAAAAAAAAGAATATATAAATAAAATAAAATAAAATGAAGATAAATGCATTCATAGCATTATAATACATATAAAAGGTCAATGTTTTCTAACCGTAACCGTAACGAGTCAGTTGTTTTTTTTTACATGAAAATCATTTAAAACAGTTATCGAACGTAACCGGAACGTCCCAATACTTTTCATGTGAAAAAAGGCTGACACGTTACGTAACAGTTACATGTCGCTAACTTGTTCTTTACACAGGCTACTGCTTTTGCAGCCAACTTCAAGTCTATTTATATAGTTTCGTAAGCATAACTGATAAAATTGTTTCTATTATTTTTTGCTGTAAGTAATAAATTATAAATATACTGAATTTGCAAACTAAAATGGATACATATATTGGAGGTGCTTTAATACAAAAGAGTTAACGAAACAAAATCAAAAAAAAAAAACAACTACAACAACAATGGCAGTCATATGTTCTTCAAATAGAAAAAAAACTGCAAGTGTGTTTTGTTGGCTACAAAACAAAAATAGTGTTGACAATATAACAAAATTTGTAAAAGAAGTTAGTGCTATGAAATATTTTATTTTGTTTAAAAAAAAAAATCGCAAAATGAAAGGCTATAATTCCATTAATAATCAAAAGGCGTTAAACTAATTTATTTATTTTTACGTTGTACTAATGCATTTTAAATAAGTAAAAGTAATTGTATATTTAAATAAAAATGCATTTGTATTATATGTTGCTGTCGTATTGAGAAAAATCAAGTAGCTGACTATACGACTACAAATGCTGCTGCCAGCAGTCGTCTATGTGTTTCATTCATGATGTTGCATTTTTTTGCGAGCAGTACTTACATATATTCTAAATAAAGAAATAATAGTTATTTTCATACTGCGAAATCTATACAAATATATGTACAAATACTATATGTCAAATTTCAAATTTGCAATAATTGATACATTTTTGAAAGAAAATTGTATAATATGAAATGTCTTCAATTTATTTCATAGAAAACAATTTTTTGAGGTGCGTGGATTTTCCATATTTACTGTTTTACTATTTTCGTAATGAGGTTAAATGAGTTAAAAAGAATTTAAAATATTTGAAAATATTAGGTGAGGATCCTCAAGATGTAATATACGATCGGTCTAAAACTTTTCACTTAGAGCCACAGTTAAATTCGAAACAACGAAAACCCATATATTTTGTGCATAAAGTTTAACATTAAATGTGCTTTTCTAAAATGTCTATATATTTTTTCTCATTCATTTCTGACCATCTTCAATGTAAATTTACCAAAGTTTTTTTTATTGCAATATGTATATAAAACTTAAAAATTTAATATTTTTTATTGTGTATTAACTTATTATTCTGCGATTTTCATTACATCACAAAATGTTACAAATTGGCACTACTGTTTCAAAAACAGAAAACTTCTAAATCAGTTGAAAACAGTTGATCTGTAAAACTGTGTGTGAAATTGTGTCAAATAAAATTACAAATATTAATAAATATAATAATACATATATATATATATATTATTAATTTTGTTAAGAATTAGCAAAAAATTGATTTTCCATTTTGCATTTCATTTATAAAGAATTCTGCCATATTTTGTTAAAGGGAAAATCCATTTTTGTTATATTAAAAAAAACAGACTTGCATTTAATTTTTCCGTGACTGCCTCAATAATTGCGTAGATGCCACCACAATATTTTTTCTAATTAAAACAGTTGATCTGTAAAACTGTGTGTGAAATTGTGTCAAATAAAATTACAAATATTAATAAATATAATAATACATATATATATTTTATTAATTTTGTTAAGAATTAGCGCAAAATTGATTTTCCATTTTGCATTTCATTTATAAAGAATTCTGCCATATTTTGTTAAAGGGAAAATCCATTTTTGTTATATTAAAAAAAACAGACTTGCATTTAATTTTTCCGTGACTGCCTCAATAATTGCGTAGATGCCACCACAATATTTTTTCTAATTAAATATTAACCAATATCTAACTAGAATTATGATTTATTCTGACTAAAAAGTTCCAATTAAAAGTTATTCATCCCAATTAAGAATATTCTCAAGGAATTTCTTTCTCACGGAAAATACATTTCTCGAGAAAAAAATTCCTCCAATTATAAATTCCGCGTGAACAAAAAATGATTAACTGGCATCATCGAATTTCGAAGCCACTTGCTTTGCTTATTGACAATTTATTTTCTATTTTTTGTGTGTGTGCAAACGACCCTACAATAAATGTCCCAATAAACATTTTTGTTTGCTATCAACTTGAGGTGCATTTGAGATCAAATACAAGTTAACACTTCCACACGCCCAATACCTTTTTTAATAACATATTGGCGAATGCGCGAGTCAGCAATACCACGGACAGCGCGTGTTGCAGTTGACACCCCGCGCACCACCCCTTTGCTCACCAATATACAATGCGCTATACGATACTTGCATTCTTTTGTACACGCGCAAGCTATTGGGAAATGAGTAAGTTAGTGTTCTAAATTAAATTAAGCTAGCGTATGCAAATATTTGCACACGCGAATTATTGGGAAACCATAGCATGTTATGGTTCCCATGAGAATAAGCTGGCATAGGCAAAATAATATTAGTAAATTTTTAGTTATATTAATGTGCAAGAGACGGAGAGCAGTTAGTTCAATTCTAGACTGCAGTAGAGCAACGTCGTGTTTATTTAATAAAATAATAGTCAACATATTAAATAGTGTTTTTTATTTAAAAGGTGAGTTGGGCCCCATGGGCGGCCCAACAATAGTAATTTTTTTAAAACATGGCTGACGCCATTGTTAACTGGCGCCCGAGAAGGGACCGGCCAATCGCGGAGTGAAAAGGATGTGCCGGATCCTTCTGTGCTTGGCTCATGGCCAAAATAATCCCTTTTCCTAAGAAAAAAATTATAATAAAGGTGAAAAAAGTGAAAAAAATTTCTTTTTAGAATAAAAAGTCTAGAAATTAAAAAGTGTCCTTTGAGAAATCGAGAAGTTCTAATATAAAAATTCTTTTTTCGAAATACAAAAAGTTTTACAAATTCTGAAAGTGGAAATGAGAAATTTGAAATGAAAATTTCCTTTTTTGAAAATTAAAAATAAAAAATTGTTTTTGTGAATATGTGGAATTTAAAAATGAAAATTTGCTTTTTTTGGAAAATTAAAAATTCTTTTTGTGAATAAGAAAAGAAAAAGAGAAATTATTAAAATAGTTAATTAAGCTAAGGGTAAAATTGAAAGAAGTACTCCCTGAGGAAGTAAAATTCCGGGGGATGAAAAATCAATTATTTTTTGGAAACCCTAGAGAGGGAAATATCCAAAGTTGAAAAAGCGAAGTATCCTTCAGTCTCCCCCCGAAAACAGGTAAGTGTGCATTCTTGTGTAAACTGTAACATGATAAAAAATAAAAAAAGTGACCAATATGGGTCTTGAAATGAGGCCCAGCGTGCTGCGATCCTGAACTCCAGGCCCTCCAGTGCGTAAAAAATTTTTTGTCACTATGATAATATGAAAATTCATCCCTTTGGAAAAACGTGAAACCTTGCTTCAGAACGCTCCCTTACCGAAAGGTGACATTACAGAAGGCTAAAGGACATTACCCAACAAGTTGTAGTAAACTTAAGAACCTACACTACTCAGTGGTTACGGATGTTTCCTTTTCGCCTGGTAATTAAGAGCTTAAGCTGGAAGGTTCACAGGGTGAGATAAATCGTGCCTTAGTACGTCAGCATTCACTGTTCGAAACCGGACCACACGATCCTCCATCTAAAGGGATACAAGGTAATAAAAAATGTGAATGAATAAAGTAAATTAGTGCAATTACTCTGACAAGTATATGTACACGGGGAACCTAAAGGATGACCTTTGTATGTATATTTTTAGTATTTATATAAATTAAATAGCAAAAAATAGAAATTATTAAATTGCCAAATCGAAAATATGAAATTGTAAAAAATATTTACATAAATTAAATGGCAAAAAATAGAAAATGAAATTGCCAAAGAGAAGTTATGAAAATTTTATATGAATGAGAAGGAAAAAATAAAAATTATTGAATGATATAAAATTATGATAAAAAAGTCTTATATAAATTAAATGGAAAAAAATAAAAGAATTAATGCCAAAAAGAAAATAAAAAGTGGTGAAAATAAAAATCTTTTAATAATTAAATAAAAAATGATCGAAAAATAAAAATTACAAAATTAGAAAAATGATTATAATCTTTTTTTATCAAAAAACAAGAAATAAATTGTGAAAGGAAAAGGGAAGAAGCTATGAGCCAAGACGTTAAAAATATCTTTTTAAATTAAATCGAGAATGTGGAAGTAAAATAAATAATTGAAAATCTAAACTTTTCCGTTTTAGATCCACTCAACATAACATCAATCACATGTACTTCGCATAGTACGTAAAAATATAAACCTATAGTTAAATATAAATAAAACACAATCTAAGAATCTAACACAATCTAGAATTGAACAGAGCTATAAAGGGTAAGTGCAAGGCCTTGGTTGAATTATTGAATCTTTTTGCGATTATTATTTGACTTATTTGTGGTGTGCGATAACCCTCTTCATTTTTTTTACTCTGAGCCTTAAATTTACGAACAATACGGACAGAAATGGAGGAACTAAAGTCTAGCGTATTAGAAATGAGAGGAGCCCTCAACGCGGTCCTTGGTCAGGTAAAGGCCATTGAAGCGCGGATGAGAATATTGGAAGATAAGACCGACCCTGCCGCCGCACAACCCAACTTGGTGGATCCACCTCGAGCTCCTAGGAGCGAGATGGAACTCCGTGAGTTAGGAAGACTCCCTGACTGTGTGAAAGAGTTGCAGACATTTGACGGAAACCCCACACAATACGTTTCATGGATTCATAGCGTTGAATCAATCCTGAGCGACTACGAGATAGTACGTTCTAAACCCATATATAGGGCTATACTGCAGAGTATCAGACAAAAGGTTAGGGGTAGTGCGGACTCTGCACTAGTTTCTTATAATATCTTTGACAATGACTGGACTAGGATGAAAGAGTGCCTATCACTCCATTATGCGGACAAAAGGGATATTAGGACGCTTGAACACCAACTCGGTCAACTGTCTCAAAAGGGATCAAGGGTCGATGAATTCTATGCTTCGGTTAACTACCAATTCTCCCTGATTATTAATAAGATTAGGACCGAAAATTATTCTAGGGAAACTGTCGATGTACTAGTTGAAACTTACAGGAATAGAGCACTGGATGTTTTCGTTCGAGGCTTGAACGGAGAACTGTCTAGGCTATTAATCATTCAGAGACCGAAAACCCTTCCGGAAGCCTACGCTATGTGCATGGAGATGCAGAACCTCAATATGAGGAACACATCCCTTCACCCATATATCCGTAACCAGATCAGCGTTCCAGTGAATGCAATGTATCGAAGGGAGACAAAACCTGAATTGCCGCCTAGGTCATTTGTTCCAAATAGAGGAAACCCAAATTACAGACAGTGGAAACACCTGCCGAAGCTACAAGAAGCACCGCCGAGGCCTTTTGCTCAAAAACCAATGGAAAAAATGGAGGTTGACCAGTCTGTCCAATCAAGGAAGGTAAACTATATGAATAGGCCAAATGCCTTTAAGAGAAACGCAAGATCAGAGATTATAACCAATCCCTTTAAGCAACAGAAGTTATTTACCACATGTGCGGAAGAAAACAACTTGGCTGAACAGGATCTAGAACAACAAAATATAGATGCTTCCTGCCTAGAACATAGCGACGCTCCCAGACAATCCGCAGACACTAATGATGTTTACGCTGAGGACTCGGATATAAATTTTATGTCAGGGGCCTCCCTTCAAGCGTACCATATATAGAGTACAACACAAATGGGGCGCAACTGAAATTTCTCGTCGATACAGGAGCAAACAAGAATTTTATAGGGTCCCACATATGCAATAGTGCTACACCGCTCCTGAAACCTTTCCCTGTACGAACAGCAGCGGGAAACTTGTTGATCAGTGAAAAAACCGAAGGCAAATTTTTTGAGTCTGCCGGAATAGACACGACCATAACATTTTACGTTTTACCCGGACTGAAATCTTTCGATGGGATCATAGGCGACGACACGTTAAAGGAGATTGAAGCTATTATCGATAGGAAAAATAACACTCTGACCATAAAATCCGGCATGGTCATTCCACTCATGGAGAAATTTTCACAGGAAGTTAACAAAATAACTCACGACATGCCAAAGGATATATCGTACAAATTAGAAAAACTTATGCAAAAGTTCACCCCATTGTTCGGCCCCCTTGAAGCAGGAGAAATGGCGATGACATCAGTCAGGGCGGAAATCAGGACATCAACCGATGAACCTATATATACTAAGAGTTATCCCTATCCAGCGAATTTACGATCCGTTGTCGAAGAACAGGTTTCCGAACTTTTGGAACAGGAAATTATTCGACCATCCAAGAGCCCATACAATTCACCAGTTTGGGTAGTGCCGAAAAAACCCAAACCAAACGGGGAGAAACAGTATCGAATGGTAATAGATTTTAAGAGACTGAACGCTGTCACGATATCCGACACTTATCCGATCCCAGACATAAACTCCACACTGGCAAGCTTGGGAAAGGCCACACTCTTTACTACTCTCGATCTAACGTCGGGATTCCACCAGATTCCAATGAAAGAATCCGATATTCCAAAGACTGCATTTTCCACCTTGAATGGTAAATATGAATTTCTACGCCTGCCATTTGGATTGAAAAATGCTCCGTCTATATTCCAGAGAATGATTGACGATATTCTCAAAGAATATATTGGTAGGATCTGTTACGTCTATATTGACGACATCATCGTCTTTGGGAAGGACCTTGACGATCACATAAAGAATTTGGAAACTGTATTCGAGAGGTTATTTGCATCGAACCCCAGGGTTAACTTGGAAAAAACCCAGTTCCTGAAAACTGAGGTAACATTCCTAGGATACATAGTTTCCGGAAACGGAATACGGGCAGACCCGGACAAAGTGAGGGCGATCCAGAGTTTAGCTCCTCCCGCAACGCTTAAGGATTTAAAAAGTTTTTTGGGCATGACCTCATACTATAGAAAATTCATTAGAGACTATGCAAAGGTTGCCAAACCACTGACGAATCTTACTAGGGGAGAAAACGCGCAGATAAAGGCGAATATGTCCAGGAAGGTTTCCATTACACTTAATGAGGAGGCATTACAAGCTTTTGACGAGCTCAAAACTTTGTTAATGTCATCAGAAGTTCTAGCATTCCCCGACTTTGAGCAGCCTTTCAACTTGACGACGGATGCCTCAAACTACGCAATTGGAGCAGTATTGTCTCAGGAACATTCGGATTCCGATAGACCCGTGGCATATATATCACGTTCTCTTGCGAAAACGGAGGAAAATTATGCCACCAACGAAAAGGAAATGCTAGCTATAGTCTGGGCTTTGGACAATTTGCGCTCTTACCTCTACGGCGCGAAAAAAATCTGGATTTTTACCGATCATCAGCCGCTCACCTATGCACTTGGCAACCAGAATCACAATGCTAAACTGAAAAGGTGGAAAGCCAGGATAGAAGAATATAACTACGAACTTATATACAAACCTGGTAAGTCAAATGTAGTGGCAGATGCCCTTTCCAGATTGGAATGTAACTTAAATCAAATGAACACACTTAGCGACGAAGGTACGATCACAGCCTCTGAAATTGGTTCAGAGACCGCAACAGCCGACGAAGGCTCGGAAAGGCAATCATTCCGGTCTGACGCTACGATGCACAGTGCCGACCAAGATGGCAGCGATCTTATCCCCCATGTCGAAGTTCCCTTGAACGTTTTCAGGAACCAGATAATAATCAGGCAGGGCAAAGATTTGCATAGCCACATACAGCCACATCCCGGCTTTAATAGGTACCATGCGACCATTGAGCAGCTGACTGCAGAAACCCTTTCCGAGATATTGAAAAAATGCTTAAGCCCGACCTGCATTAACGGCATCAAGATACCCGAATGCTTTATTTCGTTATTAAACGAAGTCTATTTGGCCCACTTTGTCTCATATAGAATAAGAATTACGCAGCGTGTAGTCGAAGATGTGGGCAACCCCGAGAGAATCTGTAGAATAATTGAGGAAGAACATGGGCGAGCCCATCGCAACCCGAGAGAAAATGGTCAACAAATATTGGAAAGATTCTATTTCCCTAGCATGGGGAGTCTCATTAAGCGGTACACTAGAACATGCGAAATTTGTAAGTTTAACAAATATGACAGACACCCCAGTAAACCTAAACTTCAACCAACTCCTATCCCGGAATATCCGTGCGAAATCCTGCATATCGACATTTTTGAAATTCAGGGGTTTAAGTTTATCAGCTGTATTGACAAATTCTCTAAGTTCGCAAAACTTTTTCACATTAGGAATCGGTCAGCGATCCACTTGCGGAACAAACTAGCCAAGGTTTTACATTACTTTACCGCACCTCGTATGATCGTGTCGGACAATGAAAGGGGGTTCCTGAGCCCAACTATTTTAAATTTCATTAGATCTTTGAACATAGAAATATACTTTACACCCGTGCAAAAGAGTGAAGTCAATGGCCAGGTAGAGAGATTTCACTCAACGCTCATCGAAATATATAGGTGTTTGTCAAGGGAAATGGGGAATCTTGGTCCTAGAGAGATAATTACCATCGCAGTAGATCGTTACAATAACACAATACACTCGGTCATTGGTAGAAAGCCGTCGGACATTTTCTTTAATAGAACTGAAAGATTTAACTACCGACAGCTGACAAATTTCCGCGACCAGGTCAACGAGGACATCCGTGGGCTAATCGAGTACAAGCAGAAGATAACGAATGACCGTCTAAACAGAAATAGATCGGACCCAGTCGACCTTGTCGAAAATCAGGAGATCTTAGTCAAAGACGGACAGATTAAGCCGAAGCATAGACCTCTATACAAGCGGCACAGAGTTTCTACCAACAATAGAGTAACTATCCGCACCACAACGGGAAAGAAATACCATAAGTCACAGATTAAGAAAATGTAAAGTGACCCTTGCAACTACCCTGGAAACCTTAGAACATAAGAAAAAAAAAAAAAAAAAAAAAAAAAAAAAATATAAACAAATAATGGAAATTGTAAAAATTTTAGTAATAGAAATTATGATTAAGAAATCTAATTGTCGAGAATTTGTAAAAAATTTTTTTTTTTTTTTTTTTAGAAAAAAAAACCTTTATTTAAAATTAGAAAATCATAATTACCAAAAATTGTATAACATAAGAGGAAAACTTTTTTTTTGAGGACTATAACTAGGCAATTGTAATAAGAATAATACCCAGATCTTTGAATTCATGATTTACATTTTACACCTATTGTATTAAACACCAAGCTCTGTCCAACTCTATACATTGCACCTAGAATACGGATACTATAAGCTGCACATACTAACCTACGTTAATACTTTAAATTTCTAAGCCTTTTTCTACTCGCAACCAACGTTGCAGCCTTCCACGTCTTTGAATATCAATCGCCGCTTGTGACTATCAAAGATGGCGAAGGATGGATTGTGAACGGTTATCTGAGCGTCGTACATGTGATACAATTGGAGAGGTTCGAGGAGATGCTTCGGACAACTGCTGACGTCTTCACTGCTACATCGAAGGACGAAAAGGGCAAGGAAATATTCGGATATCAACTCCAAAGGGCATACGACCGAATGACAACAGTAAAAGGCATCACGAGGAACAAAAGATCTATAGAGTGGATTGGCTCTGCCTGGAAATGGATTGCCGGCAACCCAGATGCAACAGATTGGAACAAGATACTGGAAAGCCAACAAAGATTAATAGAGAACAACGAGCAACAATACGTGGTGAACAATAATCTGTTTGGCACAACAGACGATTTGGTGAAGAAAATGAACGACCTCATCGACAGATACAACAATAAAATAGTCGTGTCCGAATCAATGCGTGAAGCCTTGAATCAAGTAATCACGATAAGAGAAGACATCGGGAAAATAGTACGAGCGTGTCAACTCGCTAAACCAGGCATCGTCAACACTAATCTACTAAATACGGAGGAAATTAGTAAGATTGTTTCCGAGATCGAATCGCTCCCATACGACAACGAGATCGAGGCCATAGAATACGGTAGGCCAAGTATATTTTCGAATGGTACATCGCTGTTGTACGTGATATCAATACCAAAAGTGGAATCCAGCAGATACAATAAAATTCTCCTGAGAGCAGCTATATCCCTAGGCCGCCAAATTGACTTGAAATACGACAAGGTACTGTTGAACCACGAGAACATTTATGGCATTCGGAATCGCTGCTCATCGCTCAACAATGTCACGATTTGCACCTTAGAACAATTGGAAAGACTCCAGGAGGAAGAATGCCTGTCAAGAATTTTGAGGGGTATCACCGCGAACTGCACATTCCGTTCAAATGAGGAAACCACAGTGGAACAGATAGAAAGCGATCTTATATACGTAACCAACTTCAGGGGCAACGTTTCATCTGAAACGAACACTGTGAACATAAACGGAACATACCTTATACGAATCTTCAACGAAACGGTTACGGTCGGAGAGAGGAATTTTACAAATATAAGGATCTCAGGCCTACAGGCGCTTCCCCCCTTATTAACGAACGCGCACGAAGGAACACGCAAGATAGATACGAAACTATTACATGAACTCCACGTGAAGAACATCGAGCACATTCGAGATTTGATGGGCCATGTAAACCTGTCACTTGGATCAAACGCTGCAATTCTGTTGTGTGTCATTGCAATGACGATCATATTAACCATAGTTTGGAGGAAGATATTCGGTCGTATCACCATGCCGGCCCTAAGTCCTATCGATCGTCCGAACGGGGGCACTAACTGATCAGCGGGACGCCGATTTTTGAGGAGGGGGGAGTTAACACTTCCACACGCCCAATACCTTTTTTAATAACATATTGGCGAATGCGCGAGTCAGCAATACCACGGACAGCGCGTGTTGCAGTTGACACCCCGCGCACCACCCCTTTGCTCACCAATATACAATGCGCTATACGATACTTGCATTCTTTTGTACACGCGCAAGCTATTGGGAAATGAGTAAGTTAGTGTTCTAAATTAAATTAAGCTAGCGTATGCAAATATTTGCACACGCGAATTATTGGGAAACCATAGCATGTTATGGTTCCCATGAGAATAAGCTGGCATAGGCAAAATAATATTAGTAAATTTTTAGTTATATTAATGTGCAAGAGACGGAGAGCAGTTAGTTCAATTCTAGACTGCAGTAGAGCAACGTCGTGTTTATTTAATAAAATAATAGTCAACATATTAAATAGTGTTTTTTATTTAAAAGGTGAGTTGGGCGCCATGGGCGGCCCAACAATAGTAATTTTTTTAAAACATGGATGACGCCATTGTTAACTTACATTTTTCAAATCTCCAACGTTAATTTTCAAATGCCCTCAATAGTTCGAATATAGTCTTCTCAACTTAAAAGGCACATTTTTTATATGGCGATTTTCATAGTTATCAAACTGAGAAATTTGTGATTCTCAACTTGATAGCAAAGAAATATTTCCAATCGGTATCAAATGGAAGGTACGGAATTGCCATATTAAAAAATATTATACTAATTTTAGAAATGAAAACAATGTACTTTTTTTAATGTTTCAATTTAATTTCATTATATATTTAACATTACTATGTACATATTTAACATTAAATGTACATATTATGTACATTTTTTAAAATCTAGAATTAAAAATAAATGAATTAATTAGTTGTACATTTTTTGAAAAATTCGACAAAAAGCAAAAATAATTAAAAATATATCAATGATTTATTTGTACTTTTTTGGCATTTTTTAATTTAATTTATTATATATGACATATTTAAATAATATCTCAGACTTAACACAAATCGTATTCAAGTTGAAAAAATGTTTGGTCTCAAGTGGAGAAAAGTGTTGGATATCCAATTGAGAGTAAAAATGTTTCTCAAAGATTGGAAAAAATGTTAAATCTCAACTTGATGTCAAGTTGAAAGCAAACAAGGAGAAAAATTGTTCAACCCAAGTTGAGAATTACATTTGACATCAATTTAAGAACTTAACTTTTCTCCAACATTGGAGAAATAATATTTCAATGCATACTGGGGAATGACCGAAACTAACACATAAACAGTTTTTTCCTATTTGAAAAACATATGACTGTCATTGTTGCTGTTGTAGAGTTGTTATACCCTCCACTCCAGTGTGCAGAGGGTATATATAAGTTTGTCATTCCGTTTGTAATAATTAGAAAAAAAATTTTGGACCCCATAAAATATATATATTTGTGATCCTTATAACAACCGGAGTTGATATAGCGATGTCCGTCTGTCCGTCTGTCCGTCTGTGGAAATCACGATGACGGCATCAATCCGGCAGCTAGGGTACTCGTTGACATAAAAATGATTCACTAACATCCTGAGAAGTTTGCTATTTAAAATCGTCCAAATCGGTCGATTAGGGCCCGAGATTTGAATGAAGAACTAAAAAAGTCTTGAAAAAAAAATAATTTTCTATGTTGTTCTTGTCACGATCACGCCCTCAATAGTGCAGCTACAGTGATCATTTTTAGTGAGAATGATTCACCAAATTCATGGAAAGATTTCTACTTCAAAAATCATTAAAATCGGAGGAACAGGTCCAGGGAAATCTCTGAAAAAGTAAAAAAAAAATTAAAAACATGATATTTCTATATTGTTCTTGTTGTTATTCTAAATGTTGCATTGTTTTCATAGCTGGACTTGTTGTTTTTGTGGTCGTTATGGTAATAATATAACAAAAACAAACCCTTTGTACATTTTTTTATCAACTCTGGTAGAAAAATTTAAAAGTTTCCATTGTTTTGGCATCACTAAAAAAATATGTTAGATCATTTCTGTCATTGCCACAAGCCTGCCTGCAAAATTTCAGATCGATTGGGTCACGGGAAAGTGGTTAAATCGATCCAAAATTTTTTCGACAAGCAGACACTACGAGTTAATATAAAGGGAGTAAAAATTCACCAACATCTAAAGCAAATAATGCTAAAATACCTAGTTGTTAATAAAAAAAACAATTGGGCAATTCACAATGGGTAATGTATCGTTGTATCTCTTGTATCGTGTATCACTTTACAATAGTGTAAAATTGTTGTTGGTAATTTTCACTGAAAAATCTGATACACGATCCAACTTCATTTGCTATGTTTAGTAAATGTTGTATATTGTATCATAACATATCAGTTCTAAGTGAGTGCCAGTTTTTATGAAAAAGAAAAACAAATACATAGAATATTATCAGCATAAATAATTATAAAATAAAATATGGCAAATAATGCAAATAACGCAAATACATCGATAAGTTTATTTATATAAAAATTAATGTTTATATTTTTAGTATGTATTTTCTCTTTCAGTACCAACCAAAACATTTAACATTTTTTTTTTTCATTATAAATTAAAATGCAAGAGGTACGTAACTAAAACTCCAGGGTATATCTCACGACCAAAAAGCAAACACTGACAAGTGTTTTCTCTTATACAAAATAGCAGAAGCGACGAAGCGATCTTTCCTCGTTGGATCGAAAATTACTAAAGAAAGCGTTTTACAATATGAAAATACAACTGAGTGTTCACAACAAATGATTGTATTGTGTATTTCAATACAACATACAATATACAACACCTGTTGTGAATTGCCCAAATGTAAATTTAGCAAAAAAATTTATGTATTAATTTATTTAAAGAGAAAAACACAAAAATAACGTTTGATGTTGTATTTTTTGTGTGTAATATTTAAATATACATACATACACATATTAAATAATACAAATAATGTACATATATTATATATATGTATGTATGTATATTAGGGTGGCCCTTCGTTATATGGGGCAAAAAAAAGTGTTAAAAGTAAGGGTCTTACCCCCCAGAAATATGTGAATGGCCAAAAAACTGGGAAATACGAAGTTTTGGGCCAATCGAAAGATGTTTAGAGGTCGCTCAAAGCGATTGAAAATTGAAAATGTGTTTATATGGTGAAAAAATGAATTTTTTTCAGTTTTTGGTAAATTTTATGAATATTAGAAACATTTTTGTTCTACATGAAAAATTATTCGATATAAAGAGACAATTATCTATTCAAAAAGGTATAAAAGTTTTAATTCGGTTTAGAACCAGCCCAGTAATAAATAATACCCCAGACCACTAAAGTGTAAATTATTACTTCCCCGAGAAATTCGAGGACACATCATAAATATTTTTTAAATTAATTACTACGATATAATTTTTTTACTTAAAACACTCAAGGTTATGAGATATGGAATAAGATTTTTTTATTAGATGTCGTAAACCTGTCCTAAGATGATGTCACATGCGAACAAAATTTTTGGGATGTTTTTGAAATCTCCAATTTCGAACTTCAAAAATTTTTCTTCAACAAAATCGAGAAAATTGGGGAAAAAAGTTCATAGAATTGTTAAATATATCTTATGTTATTAAAATAAAAAAAAAATAAAAATATCCCCCGACACACTTGAGTATGGCAACCATTTGATTTTTCGGATTTCGAAAAAACTGTGTTTTTTGGTAATAACACGGCTTAGTTGCTGTCATAAAATATTTAAAATTGAAAATTAGCTACTTCTGTAATGTTAGTTGTTTTGTTTTATCATCGTTACTCAAGGTTGCCAAAAAAAACTTTTTGGACATCATTAACCCATGCAGACCTGCGGCCCAAAATGACCCCAATTTTTTTTGCATTTTTTTTTTAATAATCAAAAGCCAAGTATACCTTGTAAGTATACCTTGTAAAGTAAAGTAAATTTAGGCTTATTTACTAACTTAAAGTTCACATTGCAAAATTTGGGGTTTTTTGGGGATATTTTTTGAAATGAAATATCAATAAGCAGTGCCAACAAGCCTGGTTAAATAAAGAATTTTAAATCTAATATTTTGTGCAACCATTTTGTAGTTGGGGATTTTTGGGGATAATTTTTGATTTGTTTGGGGACAACGAAAAAAGTACCTGGCAAGCCTGTTTTTATAAGAAATCGTCCTCAAGAGATACATGCTTATAAGATACCGTTATAAGGGGATTCACTTTACTTTTTGTTGTCAATAAATGATATTTCTTTGGTAGTTAGTTCGTTAACATTGTAATAAGAACAAGTGCAAAAAAATTTTTTGTTATTATAAATATTTTAAAAAATGAGTGCATACACATTAAGATCAAGTATTTATTTAGTTGGCACTGAATATTCTCAAATCCTTGGTTCAAAACTACCGTCAAATAAACAAGTTTTATCAGTTTTTTTTTTAATCATAATATAGTTAAGTTATCTATTCGAGAAAGTGCTAAATTAGCTATAAAAGAAGTTTCCATATTTTGGCAAAAAGCCAGAATACCAATTAGAGATGAACAAAATTGCGTTAATAAATTAGAAAAAATGCATCAAGAGTGGATAAAACTTTGCAAAAATAAAAAAAGGTTAAGTGATACACAAAAAAATAAAGAAGAAAAATTTAGTGATAATTTAAACAATATATTTGATATCGCACATGCAAATGCTTTACTAGTCATGAGAAATGAAGAAGATAAGTTTTTTCTAATAAATCAGCGGAAGAAAGGGCGACCAGGATGTTTTGGTGGAGTTGATTTTAAAGGTATGCATCAGGAAAAAAGGAAATCACAGCTTTTAGAAGCAGAAGGAAAACGAAAAAAACATTAGACAGCATGGAAGTAACCAACTGCATGTTAGAAATAAATCGGTTATTTTATTTACATAAAATCCTGCAGTATTTTGTTGTGGGGAAAATACATTTCTTTTGTATAACAGAGTGTCACTTCATTTTGCTCAGCGTGACTATGCCACAGTAGATGCCGCCATAATTTTTGTTTGTTCTAATTAGCTTTGCAATAGTTATTTCTATTTTAACATGAATGTTAATATTTTCAACTAGATATCATACAGAACAATGTTAAGAGTATACACGGGTTGGTCTTTTATTTCATACGTTTTTTCATTATTCTTTTACAAATATGAACATAAGTTTGGCATATTACCCACCAATCTCACATCACACTGCAAGTTCGAAAAACTCAATACACTCACAATTTTTTACTAATACACACACATTTTCCGCAGTGGTCACACTAATGGCACCAAATTTTTCGTGCGAATAGTGGCAGACACTAACGATGATTAATGTTACCCTGTTATAAATTTAATGCAAATTTACTGGATTCTGTAAAATTGTAATTAAAGTTTTAACTTGTTAAATCTATTATAATGATTTATTTTTTGAAATGCGCATACAAAAACGCAAGTTTGTTAATTATAGAGCATAAATATTATTAACTATTATTAAAATAATACTAATAATAATAAATGTAAACATTTTCCCTCAAATATGTGCCTGTATAATAAACTTGGTAACTCTACTTAAAATAAAATAAGAGAGAGAAGTATACAAATTTTTTCAAGTTTACGCTTCGACAACATTTTAAAAATGAGATTGCAGTCAGATGTTTGAGCATAAAATTTAATGGCGATGGATTCGACTAATTCGAACAATTTTTCGTTGATAATACGTACACAACGATTTTACAATTTCAGTGTGATGTGAGATTGGGGGGTTAACTTTTTGTTGTCTTTACAAAATAGAGATACCGAGTTCGTCAATGAGTTTTTTGCTTACAAAACAGTTCTACATAGTTATATAGAATTATTATTCTGCTTTACCTATAAAATATCTGATTGCGATTACATCTAATTTTTAAAAATTGTTTATAATTAATAAAGCATTATTATTCACATAAATACAAAATTTCACTTTTTAAATTTTCCATTCAAATTTAAGAAAATATCAATTATAATAAAAACTGAAAATAAAATTTCCAATTATAAATTAGAAAATATTAATTGAGTTTCAGAAAATCATATCAAAACGTCGGAAATAATAATTTTAAATTTAGAAATATCTTTACATTTAAAAATGTTTACATTTAAAAAAAATATTGCCATTCAGGAGATATTAATAACTTTTCAGTACCGCGATTCAGTAACTTCTTTTAACGATAGTCGAATTGTAAAAAAAAAAGAAAATTGCAAAATTATCAGTAAAATTTTGAAACGATATTCGCTATTGTTAAAGTCAGCTGTTGTTGTTATCTAAACGACAATCATTTTTGTGTTGTTTATCCAATCGATAAAAACTTAAATTTTTAGGTTGAAATGTCGTCATACATAAATAAAAATCATGAAATAGTGAAAATATTTTGCTTTAATTAAAAAACTTTTTTATATAAATAAAAAAATTAAATAGCATATTCAATTCATTATTTCATTTTCAAATAAATAAACAGAAATATTAGTAAAAAAAAATAAAGATATTAAACATAAACATAAAATCATCCTGTCAAACACGAAGTAATTTGTTTTTTTCTATTCTTTGTGTTTTTCGCTTATTTTGACAGAGATGCCACTCCTTTACAATTTAAATAAATAGAAAAACAGATTTGTCGATATTAATTTAAATTCAATGAATTTAAGAAAACCTCAAATGATATTTAAGAATTGCTAACATAAAAATTGTTACATAAGTAAACGTAATTTTATGAGAATGTTATTTTTTATATATAAATTTTCACAATTTTTTTTTGATGAAAATTTGAAGTTTTTCAGAAAATAAAGATAACATTAAATTATTTTATTTAAAATGTTTGGGACTTTTCGTTTTTTGCGTTTTTCATCCCTAATTTGATTATTTATTATTATAAATTTATTCTCTATGTTTTCAAAATATGGCAATATTTTAAAAAAAAGTTGAGAGAGCTTTTTTTTTTGGTTATTATTTTGTTACTCCATCCGACCTATATGGCCACAATGAAGAAATATTTGGCCAGTTAAAAGAAACTATACAGCCATCTCCAATTAGCACGATTTAATGCATATAGCCACTCT
>CAVMKG010000155.1:0-102500 GCA_963682025.1 Cordilura impudica | reverse complement strand
TGGCCTTAGCTTTCCTTATGCTTTTATTGACAATTTTTCTGGTTGTGCGATAAAGTTCATGAAGTGCGTTTGTTTTAAACCGCTTCCATCGGAAAAAGGCTTTATCACGATTTTCTATAAGTTTTTTAATTTCCGCTGTAAACCATGGTGTTTGTCGCTTGCTTATTGTTTTTACTTTGATCGGAACAATAATATTATATAAGGCTGAGACATGATGTTCCAAGAAGGCCAGCTGATCATCTACAGATAACATAAAGTATATCGAGTTCCAATCGATTTGGCAACACGCTTCCTCCAACTGAGTGAAATTTGTGTTTTTGAAGTCTCTGAATTCTATTGTTTTCTTAGGAACTTCTAAAGGAATATCATAGGTTATAAAGATTAGGTCGTGTTTAGAAAAACCAGGTGCAGATAGTTGGTCATACATCAGTGTGTTTGCTTCATCAGAGACGAAGAATAAATCTAGTAATGAGTTGTTAACGGTAGTGAAATGTGTTGGTATATGCGTGTTCACGGGCGTAAGACCAAGAGATTTCATATTTTCGACCATACTACAGTTTTCCAGCAGGTTTGAATTATAGTCCCCAGTTAATATAATATTATCATAAAAAGGTATAAAATCTTCCGCCAACATTTTATAGAAATTCCCAAGGTCTATATTACGATTTGGTCTATAAACACTACCAATAAGAATCTTGCCTCCAGCTGCACACAATTCTAAAAATAAATGTTCTACTTTATCATTTTCATTACCAATTCTGCGTTTAACTTTGCTAATTAATCCACTTCTGACATAAATGCCTACTCCTCCGTACCCATCTGCTCTGTCAGCTCTATAAAGATTGTAGCCGTCTACTGATACCAAAGTATCTGTGATAGATTCGTCAAACCAGGTTTCAGATACACATACAATATCCACACCAGAATTTTCAAAAATGTGTCGAAACTCGTCAATTTTCCTTGCGAGACTCTGTGCGTTTATGTGGCAAATTTTAAGACCATTTTTTTGTTTAGCCAATATTTTAACCATATTTGCAGTACTGTCTTTGGAAAATGTTATATTATTACGTAACAAAGTCATACGGATCATTAAAGAAATACGTACCAACAGCAACGCTCAATTGTACACGATTTATTTTAGTGTTTAATAAGAAAATAGTTGAATCATATAAGTTAAGTTTGATTGAACATATGTTTAAATTAAAAATTATATAATTAAGAAAATAATAAATTGAATTAATTGAAACGAAGCACAAATTAATAGAAACAATTATATAAAAAAATGGTAAAAAATTAGGATTATAGCAAGATAGTAATATTAAAGTATACATCATTTGGCTAACGAAAAAGCTGGTTTAGTTGTTCAATAAATTCAATTAGTACTGGTTCCTCCGAATCAAACTTCCTTACGAATACGAGTCCACGTTCAGTAAATGTAGTTTTAATCTGGTTATTTTTTTTTAAGTTCAAGGCGGATTGTAGTATTTTGTGATTATAAGGCGTTAAATTTTCATTTACGTATATCGGATCATCACAATTAAAACCAGCATGTTTTTGGCACAACGTAATTTTATTTTCTCGTCTAAACTTAGCAATTGTTCTTAGAAGAAAGTTTTTTTCGTACGGAGAATGTAATTTAGCAACTATAACTTCATCACTAGGTGAGTATGGTTTATTTTCTCTATATATTTTTTTTAGTCTATATATATTTTCTAGTTGAGGTGTATCGATTTTTAAATTATCACATATAGAACTAAAAATGTCAATAAGATTTTCATTATCATAGTAGGGTACACCACGAATTCGTATACCGCCGGCCACTACCGAGTTCTCTTGTTTTAATATTTTTCGTTTTAAATCAAGTATATCGTCTTTCATATGTTTCATTTCAGCGTTCTCTGTTTCAAGTTTATTTACTCTACTTCTAATTGCATTTAAATCACTCTTTATTTCATCGAATCTCTTATCGAGCTCACATAAGAGTTCGTTTTTATATTCCACAAATTTTGTTTGCATTATTGTTTGTATTTGTTCTGTTAATTTGTCAAATCGCTTGTCCATTATTGTTATGAATTTAAGTGGTGATTCTGTATCGGTTAGTCTTGGTGTTTTTGTTACATTATTATTACTATTATTATTATTATTATTATTATTATTATTATTATTATTATTATTATTATTATTATTATTATTATTATTATTATTATTATTATTATTATTATTATTATTATTATTATTATTATTATTATTATTATTATTATTATTATTATTATTATTATTATTATTATTATTATTATTATTATTATTATTATTATTATTATTATTATTATTATTATTATTATTATTATTATTATTATTATTATTATTATTATTATTATTATTATTATTATTATTATTATTATTATTATTATTATTATTATTATTATTATTATTATTATTATTATTATTATTATTATTATTATTATTATTATTATTATTATTATTATTATTATTATTATTATTATTATTATTATTATTATTATTATTATTATTATTATTATTATTATTATTATTATTATTATTATTATTATTATTATTATTATTATTATTATTATTATTATTATTATTATTATTATTATTATTATTATTATTATTATTATTATTATTATTATTATTATTATTATTATTATTATTATTATTATTATTATTATTATTATTATTATTATTATTATTATTATTATTATTATTATTATTATTATTATTATTATTATTATTATTATTATTATTATTATTATTATTATTATTATTATTATTATTATTATTATTATTATTATTATTATTATTATTATTATTATTATTATTATTATTATTATTATTATTATTATTATTATTATTATTATTATTATTATTATTATTATTATTATTATTATTATTATTATTATTATTATTATTATTATTATTATTATTATTATTATTATTATTATTATTATTATTATTATTATTATTATTATTATTATTATTATTATTATTATTATTATTATTATTATTATTATTATTATTATTATTATTATTATTATTATTATTATTATTATTATTATTATTATTATTATTATTATTATTATTATTATTATTATTATTATTATTATTATTATTATTATTATTATTATTATTATTATTATTATTATTATTATTATTATTATTATTATTATTATTATTATTATTATTATTATTATTATTATTATTATTATTATTATTATTATTATTATTATTATTATTATTATTATTATTATTATTATTATTATTATTATTATTATTATTATTATTATTATTATTATTATTATTATTATTATTATTATTATTATTATTATTATTATTATTATTATTATTATTATTATTATTATTATTATTATTATTATTATTATTATTATTATTATTATTATTATTATTATTATTATTATTATTATTATTATTATTATTATTATTATTATTATTATTATTATTATTATTATTATTATTATTATTATTATTATTATTATTATTATTATTATTATTATTATTATTATTATTATTATTATTATTATTATTATTATTATTATTATTATTATTATTATTATTATTATTATTATTATTATTATTATTATTATTATTATTATTATTATTATTATTATTATTATTATTATTATTATTATTATTATTATTATTATTATTATTATTATTATTATTATTATTATTATTATTATTATTATTATTATTATTATTATTATTATTATTATTATTATTATTATTATTATTATTATTATTATTATTATTATTATTATTATTATTATTATTATTATTATTATTATTATTATTATTATTATTATTATTATTATTATTATTATTATTATTATTATTATTATTATTATTATTATTATTATTATTATTATTATTATTATTATTATTATTATTATTATTATTATTATTATTATTATTATTATTATTATTATTATTATTATTATTATTATTATTATTATTATTATTATTATTATTATTATTATTATTATTATTATTATTATTATTATTATTATTATTATTATTATTATTATTATTATTATTATTATTATTATTATTATTATTATTATTATTATTATTATTATTATTATTATTATTATTATTATTATTATTATTATTATTATTATTATTATTATTATTATTATTATTATTATTATTATTATTATTATTATTATTATTATTATTATTATTATTATTATTATTATTATTATTATTATTATTATTATTATTATTATTATTATTATTATTATTATTATTATTATTATTATTATTATTATTATTATTATTATTATTATTATTATTATTATTATTATTATTATTATTATTATATTGATATATTGTATCAATGATCTATATGTATCTGTAATAAATGTAAGCTAATCTTATACTATTGTACACTACACTTTATACGTGTGAAACCTTGTTTCACAACAGCCTGAACAATTGGATAGACACGTTTTTCAACGCATGGGTTGGGCTTGCCAACGATGTGGGGAAAACTGTTGTCTGACACCTACATCTGTGGTTTCGGACAGCAATTGGTTTTCAGCGCATGGGTTGGGCTCGCCAACGATGCGGGGAAAGCTTTTTAACCAAAACTAAGGTACGGGGCATATTAACCTCCACAGCATCAGAAGTTCGACGCAACAGGATTCCAACCGCATGGGTTGGACTTGCCAGCGATACGGTGGGAATCTCGTGTCTGAGAATAAATATACGGAGTACATGAACACTCAAGAGACTACCCTGGACGCCTATCGTCTGTTGATTTTATTTAATACCTTTTATCAACGATTTAGTTCTGTTAACGACCCTCGGAATCCTCACTGAGTCTACCCCGGCTAAAGGTGGAAAACACGTCGTTACAACATTTAAGAAAGATTATTTGTATATTTTGAATATGAGTATTCAGTAAGAAAAAACATGATATTGAAAGAAATATACAACTTCCTTAAATTAATCTCTAATATTGTTTGGAATAATAACTGTAATAATTTTTGTTTAACGTTCCTAATTTTGTATATTTAATCAAAATTAACTCAAAGTATAAAAGTATTTAAAAATGTTTCTTAAATTAAAATAAAAATTTAAAACTAAAATTAAAAAGACTAAAAACTAAAAATTTAAATTAAAAATGGAACACCCAAAAACTAAAAACTTAAATTACAAAATTGAAAAGCAAATTTAAAAACTGAAAACTAAAAATTTAAAATTGAAAAATCAAAAATTTAAAAACTAAAATCTGAAAAGAATATATAAAAACTAATACCTGAAATTAAACAAGAAAGAAAATTATGGTCGGTCTAGATCGACCATACGATACCCTATACCGTAGTTTAGAAACCCTATATCTTCGGTCCAACTAACTGAATATAGAAAATAAGCAAAAATCAAATTCGAGTGGCATTGTTGTTATTTTTTTTTTTGGCTGCAGATATGAAAAAGTTCATATCGGGTGCTATATTTATATGTGGACTAGGTCAAGAAATGGACCGATCCTGACCATATTTGGTAAAGTCACTTATATTTTGAAAAAATAAACACAAACCAAATTTGAGAAAAATCTGTGCAATATTTTTGTTTTTTGATAGATTTAAGTGAAGATCGGGAAGAAGCTCTATATGGGGCCTATGACGAAGAAGTGTCCAATAGGGATTATTTTGGACTACTGGTTAATGGATACAATAAACACATACAAACCCAATTTTACTAAGATCTATACGATAATTTGGATCTTATGGCAATTTATGTCGATTTCATAGGGGTCATTTGTATGGGGACTAGGTCTGAACATGGACCGATTTTCACGAATTTCAATGGCTTTCATCCTATGGCCGATAAAAGCTTATATACCAAATTTCATCAAAATGTAATCATATTTGCGACCTGTAGTTTGATTACAAAGTTTACATGGACACACAGACGGAGGGACGGAAGAAGGTACATCGCTAAAACGACTGAGAAAGTGATTCTGAGCCGATCGGTATAATAAAAGATGGGTCTGGGTCAAATATTTTTGGTACTTACAAACAGCAGCACAAAGTCATTATACCCAAACCACATAGTGGTATAGGGTATAAAAACTAAAAACAATAAACTTAAATTAAAAATTTAAAAAACTAAAAATTAAAAACTTAAATTAAAAATTGAAAACCCAAAACCTAAAAACTTAAATTAAAAAACTAAAAAAGCAAATATAAAAAAATTGTTTGTAAATCGCTAATATTTAAAAAAAAAATTAAAGATTTGATTGTTAATATTTGAAAAAAAAAAAAAAAAATAAAAAATTTTGTCTTGTGCAATAACAAATCTAGTAAATAAATATTAAAGTCTGAAAAGTGGTATTAAAATTGGTTATAATTTAACTTAATAAGAAACAAAAAAAATATATATATATATATCTATATTGGAATAATTCAATAGAAAGAAACATATAGACTTGAATAAACGAATATTTTCTCAAATAAATCTAAAAAAATAGGTTTTGTGACTGAAAAATATGTTGTCAGCTCTAAAAAAAAACCTCAATATAATATATAAAATACATATATTTAAATTCAAAGATAACCGATATATTTTGAGTTAATAAGAATAAAAAAAAATATATTGAAATAATTCATTAGAAAGAAACATATAGACTTGAATAAACGAATATTTTCTCAAATAAACCTAAAAAAATGGTTTTGTGAATGAAAAATATGTGGTCAACTCTAAAAAAAACTCAATAGAATATATAAAATGTATTTAAATTCAAAGTTAACTGAAAAAAAATCTCACTGATGTGGATTGTTAATCTTCTAAAAAAATAGTGCTCTCATCCTAAAAGATGCTCTGGAATATTTAAAGTGCGCCTTAAGTGAAATTCAACATTACTATTAGCATTGCTAACTATAAGTAAGGTGAATATGGTTGTGAGTTTTGCTAAACATTGTGAAATTCAACTCTAGGTAAGACTTTTGGATTGTTAAACAATGTGAATATGGGTGTGAGTTTTGCTAAACATTAGGTTTTCAACTCTAAGTAAGGCTTTTAAAAAACTGTTTGAAAATCGTTAATATTTTAAAAAAATATAAAGATTTGGTGTGATGTCAAACAAATTTAGTAAATAACAAGTAAGAAAATTATAGTCGGTCTAGACTGACCATACGATACCCTATACCATGCGTTTAGAGACCCTATCTCTTAGGCCCAACTAATTGGATATAGAAAATAAGCATAAACCAATTTTGAGTGGCATTTTTATTAATTTTTTTGGCTGCAGATATGAAAAAGTTCATATCGGATGCTATGTCTATATGGGGACTAGGTCCAAAAATGGACCGATCCTGACCATGGTTGGTATTTTGCGAAAATATATACAAACAAAATTTGAGATGAATCAGTGCAATATTTTTGTTTTTTGATAGATTTAAGTGAAGATCGGGAAGCAGCTCTTTATGGGGCCTATGACTAAGATTTGTCCCATAGGGATCGTTTTTGGACTATTCATTAATGGATGTAATAAACACATACAAACCCAATTTGGCTAAGGTCTATACGACAATTTGGATCTTATGTCAATTTATGTCGATTTTATAGGGGTCATTTGTATGGGGCTAGGTCTGAACATGGACCGATTCTCACGAATTTCAACAGCGTTCATCCCATGGCCGATAAAAGCTTATATACCAAATTTCCTCGAAATATATTCATATTTTCGACCTGCAGTTTGATTACAAGGTTTACATGGACACACAGACGGACGGATGGACATTGTTAGATCAACTCAAAAAGTGATTCTGATTCGATCGGTATAATTAAAGATGGGTCTAGGTCAAATATTTTTGGTTGTGACAAACAGCAGCACAAAGTCATTATACCCAAACCACATAGTGGTATAGGGTATAAATATACATTACATTAAAATTGGATATATTTTTACTTAATAAAGAAAAAAATTGATTATGTGATATATGATTTCAAAAATATTTTGAAATAATTCAATAGGAAGACACATATAGACTTGACTAAACGAATATATTCTCAAATAAATTTAAAAAATGGGACTGGGAATTAAAAATATGTTGTCAGCCCTAAAAAACTTCAATATAATATATCAAATATATTTATATTCAAAGTTAACGGATATATTTTTACTTAATAAGGAGCAAAAAAATATATTGGAAAAATGCAATAGAAAGAAACATATAGATTTGAATAAACGAATATTTTCTCAAATAAATCTAAAAAATGGGGTTTGTGAATGAGAAGTATGTTGTCAGCTCTAAAAAACCTTAATAGAATATATAAAATGTATTTAAATTCAAAGTTAACGGATATAATTTTACTTAATAAAGCTAAAATATATTGGAAATGAAAAAGAACTATAGTAATTAACTGAAAGACACTTGAAAATAAAAAAATAGCTAAAAAAATGTTGATTATGTGAAATATGATATTTTGATAAAACAACTATAGGAACTAACTGAAAGACAGTTGAATATTCAGAGATAATAAAAAGAATGAAATATCTAAAATATTAATGAAAAACAACTATAGGAACTAACTGTAAGACAATTATCTATAATAAATTAAACTAAAAATTAAAAATTTAAAAACTTAAATTAAAAACTAAAAACTTGAATTAAAAATTGAAAACCTGAAATCTGAAAACTTAAATTAAAAAATTGAAAAACAAATAAAAAAAATTGTTTGAAAATCGTTAATATTTGAAAAAAAAACAAAGATTTGATCGTTAGTATTTGAAAAATAAAATAAAAATTTGGTCTGATGTTATTATAAATTTAGTAAATAAATATTAAAGTCTGAAAAGTGGTATTAATTGGTTATAATTAAACTTAATAAGAAAAAAAAAAAATATTGCAATAATTCAATAGAAAGAAACATATGGACCTGAATAAACGAATATTTTCTCAAATAAATCTAAAAAAAATGGGTTTTGTGAGTGAAAAATATGTCGTCAGGTCTAAAAACGTCAATAGAATATATAAAATATATTTAAATTTAAAGTTAACGGATAATTTTTTGGTTAATAAGAAGCAAAAAAAAAATATATTGGAATAATTCAATAGAAGGAAACATATAGTCTTGAATAAACGCATATTTTCTCAAATAAACCTAAAAAAATGGGTTTTGTGAATGAAAAATATGTTGTCAACTCTAAAAAAAACCTGAATAGAATATATAAAATGTATTTAAATTCAAAGTGTGAGATTTGCTAAACATTGTAAAATTAAAGTCTAAGTCAAGCTTTTGGATTGTTAAACAATGTGAATATGGGTGCGAGTTTTGGTAAACATTAGGTTTTCAACTCTAAGTAAGGCTTTTTAAAAATTGTTTGAAAATCGTTAATATTTGAAAAAAATATAAAGATTTAGTGTGATGTAATAAAAAATTTAGTAAATAAATATTAAAGTTGAAAAGTGACATTTAAATTATAATACTGTACATTAAAATTGGATTTATTTTTACTTAAAGAAAAAATTTGATTATGTGAAATATGATTTCAAAAATATTTTGAAATAATTCAATAGAAAGAAACATATAGACTTGATTAAGCGAATATTTTCTCAAATAAAGCTAAAAAATGGGTTTTGTGAATTAAAAATATGTTGTCAGCTCTAAAAAAAACCTCAATAGAATATATAATAATACTTAATAAAGCTAAAATATAATGGGATAATTCTATAGAAGAAACATATAGACTTGAATAAACGAATATTTTCTCAAATAAACCTTAAAAATGGTATTTGTGAATGAGAAAAATACTGTCAGCTCTAAAATATAAAAACAAACTTATTAATATCACACCTGGAACATATAAAAAATGTGAAAAAATATAAAATATATATGGTGAGCATTATGAGGATTGTGTTTGGTCAAATGAGAATATTATATGTGGACCAGACACTTGTTCGTGTATGGATAGAGAAAGGAAAGAAGAAGAAGCAAAAAACTAATGTATTTCTACTATAATATATCTAAATGTAAAAACTGTAATTTCAAATAAAACAGTTTATAAAAAAAAGTTTGAGCAATTTTTAATTTCAGTCATCTTCTACTGTATACTCTAAGACAGAGGGCGATACAAAAAAATTTGTAAAAGGTTTCTATACATGAATAATAATAGTTCGCTGTTGTTTCATTCGTTAGGAGAAGAAGCAAAAAAAACTAATGTATTTCTACTATAATATATCTAAATGTAGTAGATATTATAATTTAAAACAAGTAAGAGTGTTAAATTCGGCTGTGCCGAATCTTTGATACCCTCCACCTCGGTTTGAGTATTGATAATAAATGTAAACAAAATATTGGAAAAAGTAAACAATTTGTTAAACTTAATACCAAATTATTTCAAAAAATTCTTTGGTTTGGTTTTCGTCTTTTCTATTATTTCGGATTTATTTCGGTGTTTGCTTTTTGGTCATCGTGGTTGCTGATCGGCATGCATTTAGGTTATATACCTATATGCATGCGTTTCCGGTTACATGACATAACTTCTCGTTTAATTTAGTTCTTGCTAATTAAATAGCTCGCCCTAACCTCCATTGCAAAGGTAATGGTTGTGTAGGGTGGCTATATGCATTAAATCGTGCTAACGCTAATTGCAGATGGCTATATAGTTTCTTTTAACTGGCCAAATATTTCTTCATTGCGGCCATATAGGTCGGATGAAGTAACAAAATAATAACCAAAAAAAAGCTCTCTCAAGTTTTTATTAAAATAATAATAAATGATCAAATTAGGGATGCCAAACGCAAAAAACCAAATGTCCCAAACATTTTAAATAAAATAATTTGTTATCTTTATTTTCTGGAAAACTTCAAATATTCATCCAAAAAAAATTGTGAAAATTTATATATAAAAAATAATATTCTCATCAAATTGCGTTTATTTATGTAACAATTTTTGTGTTCGGAATTCTTAAATATCATTTGAGGTTTTCTAAAATTCATTGAATTTAAATCAATGTTTTCTGTAGTCCGATTCTGTAAATATCAACGATCCGACAATCGCAAAATATACTGACAGCTATTGTTGTTTGCACTAAGGATTAAGTGATTCACTAAGTACATACATCTTAACGACAGCCGACAAATCTATTTTTCTATTTATTTAAATTGTAAACGAGTGGTATCTCTGTCAAAATAAGCGAAAAACACAAAGAAGAATAGAAAAAAGCAAATTACTTCGTGTTTGACAAGATGATTTTATGTTTATGTTTAATATCTTTATTTTTTTTACTAATATTTCTGTTTATTTATTTGAAAATGAAATAATGAATTGAATATGCTATTTAATTTTTTTTATTTATATAAAAAAGTTTTTTAATAGAAGCAAAATATTTTCACTATTTTATGATTTTTATTTATGTATGACAACATTTAACCTAAAAGTTTTTATCGATTGAATAAACAACACAAAAATGGTTGTCGTTTAGATAACAACAACAGCTAAATTAACCAATAGCGAATATCGCTTAAAAATTTTACTGATAATTTTGCTATTTCCTTTTTTTAACGATCCGACTATCGTTAAGATAAGTTTTTGAATCGCGATACTGAACGCTATTAATTTCTCCTGAATGTCAATATATTTTTTAAATGTGAAAATTTTTTAAATGTAAACATAGGTATTTGGTGTTTTTTTTTTTGGAATTTCAATTTGTGTTTAACGAATAAAATTTATATATTAAAGATGCAATTGATGTCTTCTAAATTTAAAATTATAATTTCCGACGTTTTGATATGATTTTCTGAAATTCAATTAATTGTAATTTATAATTGGAAATTTTTAATTCCAGTTTTTAGAATTGATATTTTCTTAAATTTGAATGGAAAATTTTAAAAGTGCAATTTTGTATTTATGTGAATAATAATGCTTTAGTAATTATAAACAATTTTTAAAAATTAGGTGTAATCGCAATCAGATATTTTGTAGATAAAGCAGAATAATAATTCTATATAACTATGTAGAACTGTTTTGAAAGCTAAAAACTCATTGATAACTCGGTAACCCTATTTTGTAAAGACAACAAAAAGTTAATATGCCAAACTTATGTTCATATTTGTAAAAGAATAATGAAAAAAACGTATGAAATAAAAGACCAGCCCGTGTATACTCTTAACATTGTTCTGTATGATATCTAGTTGAAAATATTGACATTCATGTTAAAATATAAATAACTATTGCAAAGCTAATTAGAACAAAAATTATGGCGCCATCTACTGCGGCATAGTCACGCTGAGCAAAATGAAGTGACACTCTGTTAATGCAAAAGAAATGTATGTTCCCCACAACAAAATATTGCAGAATTTTATGTTAATAAAATAATATACCGATTTATTTCTAACATGAAGTTGTTATGGATATACATATATAGAATATATGTATATTATTTGTATTATTTAATATGTTTATGTAAATATTACACACAAAAAATACAACATCAAACGTTATTTTTGTGTTTTTCTCTTTAAATAAATTTATACATAAATTTTTTTTTGTTAAATTTACATTGTTTTTTTTTATTAACAACTAGGTATTTTAGAATTATTTGCTTTAGATGTTGGTGAATTTCTACTCCCTTTATATTAACTCGTAGTGTCTGCTTGTCGAAAAAATTTTGGATCGATTTTAACCCCTTTCCCTGACCCATTCGATCTGAAATTTTGCAGGCAGGCTCATGGTAATGACAGAAATGATCTAATAAATTTTTTTAGTGATGCCAAAACAATGGAAACTTTTAAATTTTTCTACCAGAGTTAATAAAAAAAAATGTACAAAGGGTTAGTTTTTATTATATTATTACCCCAACGACCACAAAAACAACAAGTCCAGCAATGACAGCAACACAACATTTAGAATAAAACAAGAACAATATAGAAACATCATATTTTTAATTTTTTTTTACTTTTTCAGAGATTTCCCTGGACCTGTTCCACCGATTTCAATGATTTTTGAAATAGAAATCTTCCCATGAATTTGGTGAATCATTCTCGTTAAAAATTATCACTGTAGCTGCACTTTGAAGGCGTGATCGCGACAAGAACAACATAGAAAATTATATTTTTTCAAGACTTTTTTTAGTTCTTCATTCAAATCTCGGGCCATAATCGACCGATTTGGACGATTTTAAATAGAAAACTTTTCAGGATGTTATTGAATCATTTTTTATGCCAACGAGTACCCTGGCTGCCCGATTGAGCCGTCATCGTGATTTCCACAGACGGACAGACGGACATCGGTATATCAACTCCGGTTGTTATAAGGATCACAAATATATACATTTTATGGGGTCCAAAATTTTTTTTCTAATTATTACAAACGGAATGACAAACTTATATATACCCTCTGCACACTGGAGTGGAGGGTATAATAAAACAGTTAATAAAAACAAAAAAGAACAATTTTTCATTTCAATCACCTTCTACTATATACTCTGTCAGAGGGCAATACAAAAAAAAAATTTCTAAACATGAATTATAATAATAGTTAATGGGTGATTCGAACAGAAAAAAAAACAGTCAAACTGTATAGAAACTGCATTTAGGTTTCTGAACATGAATAATAGTAGCCAGAGGGCGATTCAAAACTGGATGAAAAACTGCATTTAGATTTCTGAATATGAATAATAATAATTAATAGGTGGTTCAAACAGTATCAAAACTGTCAAACTGCGTGAAAAACTGCATTTAGGTTTGTGACTTTGCTAAAAAATAGTGCTGCCAGCCCTAAAAAACAGTGCTGCCAACCTAAAAGGGCTCGATGCATCAAAATGTACTGGAAGAGTGGTCTAGAACATACATAGCTATGCTACTATTAAACATTAAAATCGGCTCAAAGGGCAACTTCAAAGATTTCTTAGCCATTACTAAACATTTGGACTTTATAGGATGAAGACACAAACCATTTATATTTGCCCAGTCATGATAATGGTAAACAAAACCATACCGTTCGAGATTACGTTTTTGACAGCTGTCATAAGAGTCATATCTGATTAGTAATCTGTGGATCTTAAGATTGATTCTCTGCTCGAAGGACCAGGAGCGACGTTCAACACATCAATTTTGAATGGGCAACCCTTAAAATATTTTCAGTAGATCATGGAAGCGAAGAGGTCTCGTACAGTGTAATAAATAAAATTCGTACATAATCTTAAAAATAAATTTTTGCAGGTTTTGAGATACTTAAGAGATTTATAACGTATTTTTGGAAAACAAAATAACTGTTTCAATTTCTAAAAAGAAAATCGCTTTATTTGTTCATTTGGCTATACATTCATTTGTATATAATTTTGGTAAATATTATTAATTATGTACTCATAATTTTGTAAGTATGTGCTGAGCTGTCTTGTTTGTATGACTTATGTACTACCTGTATTGTACGCATATGTTTTATTATAGTTATTGTATAAGTTATTTCCTTTTTATATTTCATAAATGAAACATGATGTGTTTTGTGTGATTGTTACTAATCAACTGCTTTCTTTATTGAATTGTTTTTCTTATTTAAACTTAAAACTATGGAATACAATAATTAATGCCCATTTGACAACATTGGGTCTTTCTCAATAGTTTATTGCCCACTTGACAATTTTTGGGACTTTTTGTTAAAAATAATAAGTTAAACATTTTATCGTCTGCATTAATGACCTAGTTTACCAATCGAAAGAACAGAGTACTGTTGCGACACATAATGCAATATGAGACGCAACAATTATTGTTTACATTGAATTTTGTTCTTTCGCCCACAAAGCATATTATCGATTGGCTTGTGACAAAATATTCTATAGCTGCGACACACAATGCAATTTGAGCCACAACATAATTTATTGAACTTAAACAAATTGATTAACAAAGCGAACACAGCAAACATGAGAAATTAAAGAGAATGGGAGGGAGTATTTAGAATTAACTAAACAAAATGTTTTGTTTGTTAACTCTTCCCCACTAAAATTTTGATTGTCCTCAATCAAAAATAGGGTATTTGAGAGATCCTTGATATAGGGTACCCTCTCGGCTCGTTTTCATTCAAGGTAATATTCTGCGGTGGTAATGGAGTATTGATATTAATTATTCCTGAGCATTTAGAGCCACTTCTATTACACATTTTTTTCAGACAGACAGATAACATTAAGATGATTATGAGAACCACTAGTACGTAAGTGATAGTGTCACCCAATCTACTTTCCACATTCAGAAGTTCTATTGCTTCAGTATTGTTCACATGCATTTCTTTGATTAGTTCCAAGGTGAGAATCTCTTCCACGTGTGTGTTTCCCATGACTGGTTGCACTACGGCTGGGAGAATGTTAGAAAAATTAATTTCAGAATATGAAAAAGCTTTATCACCGATTGATACAGTTTCATTATGGAATTTAATGATGAAAGTGCCATTTAAATCATATGGCTCTTGACTTATCAGAATCGTACCGTTAAATTGGTTCAGTAAAAGTGTTCCAGGGAATATTTCCTGTATTGTGGGTATATGGAAGTTACTTGTCAAGGTACAATTAGAGGGTTTGCTGTGGATTAAATTGGGGAGGCATTCAGATCCGCTGATGTCCTCAATACTGTCCTCTTTGCATATTGTCAATTTGTTGTAGTTCTTACAATCATTTTTTATTCCAAACATCTTTTCATTACAATTCAAAATTTCATTAAAAATAATTTTAGTAGCAGTTCTATTAATTTTCACAGGTTTTATAAGTAGCTTATTGCACAATATATCATTTGTTGTAGGAATGCTGACAATATAAATTAAGGAACTATTGTTAGTAGCTATTTTTATTTCACTAAATTCCAGTATCTCTTCTATGTTGAGGTATGGAATTTTATTATTTTCGAACAATTTCCTAATGGTTTCTATTTCATCATGAGACAGAATAAACGAATTAATTACACCTACTTTGGCCCAATGGATGGCATATTGTAGATTAATTATTTCTTCCTTTATTATTTCCAGTTTGTATTTCAATTCGGTAATATCTAAATTCCGGAAGGTCTGTACATCTTCTTGCACGACTTTTATTACCTGGTTCATTTTTGAGGTCAATTCGTTGATTCTGTCTAAAGATAATTTGTTTATTATAACCTGTTTATTGTTATTTTTTAATATATTATTTGTTTTTTGTGTTATTATTTCAAAGTCGTCATGGTCAGGATTACCTGCTATCCATTTCCATGCCGAACCTATGAAATTTAGGGATCGTTTTGATCTTGGTTTCAATTGGTTTAGCTTCTCTTGTAATTCGGATATTTCATGGATTAAAAAGGGATGTAAGGGATGGGATGTAACCACTTTTGAAATCACTGTTGCCTTCATATCGTCAATAAACATCTGGTAATCGTTTAAGTCCACATCATGTATCAATCTTACAGACCCCATTTGGAGTTTTGCCACACCTGTATCAATTGCTACAATTCGCGAATTAGTATAGTCCAAGATCTTTACCTCAGGTCGGACTAAGGGCAACAAAATTATACTAAAAAAAAAATAAAAAGAAAAAGTTCTTTAACCAAAATTTGAATTCATTCAGTTACGAATGTTGTTTTTGTGAACAATTCTTCCGTTTTCTGTCACCACCGTTGTATGTCGATTTTCCTTGACTATCTCCTGCTTATAGTTCTTACTGAGCTTTGTTCCCAACCTTTTATTCTGTTTGACAAAAATCACTTCTCCTATTTTATAATCCCTGGCGACTTTTCTACCGCGATTATGATATTCCAAGTCCGATAGTTGTCGGTTCTTAAAATCTTCTATCAACTTGATCCTGTCTTTTTCCCGTTCTTCAGGGTCTCTTGATGACCGTTTACCAAAAAATACATCGTACGGTTTTCTTCCTAAGGTCGAATGAACAGTGTTGTTATACTCGTAAGTAGATTTATCCAAAAGTTCGGACAAGTTATTATGAATTCCTTTCGATTTTATACATCGCATGATCTCGGAAAGAGTAGAATGAAACCTTTCTATCTGTCCGTTAACCGTACTGGCGTATGGTGGAATTCGGAAAACCTTTACGTTAAATTGATTTTCCAACATGAATATGATGGCCTTTGAATTAAATGACTTTTCATTATCCATCACGACAATTTCCGGCATACCAAAGTTCAAAAGTATTTCTCTAAGTGGTTGTTTGATGTCTTCCGTCGCTCTTGAATTAAGTTTTTTTGTCTGAGCATATTTTGTCAACTTATCGATTGCTGTCAGAATAGAAGTACCTTCCGTAATATAAATATCGATGTGTATTATTTGACCAGGATATTGTGGGATAGGGGTTTCTTGCAGAGAAATATTGTTAGGGTGTCTTTCATATTTGTTCTCCTTACAAACCTTGCATGATGTTACTATTTTTTTTATTTTTGCATTCATCTGTGGGAAATAACATCTCTCGAGTAATTGAGCTTTATTTTCATTGGCATTTCTGTGAGCTCTGTTATGTTCATTTATAATTTCTATTTCCTGATCTGATTCGTTAAGAATGTCGGCTACCATGTTTCTTGTGTAAAGGAATTTGTATTTGCAAAAATTATCGGAATACACTTCTTGTGCTTTTCCCAATATCTCGTCGGTTGTTTTCACACAATTCGTTACTGATGGGTTTAGGTATTTAGTGAATATTTCGTTTAGTCTTTTCTTGGAGAGGTCTGGTTCTGATATGATATGTCTGTGGTATGTTGGAAACACAATTTGAAATTCATATGATTGAGCTTCATTCTGTTCTATAAACAGTTGATTTTTAAAAGCATTTATTGGAGCATTTGTATGTTGGATAAGGTTTCGAGGTAGGCTATGGTCACTATGTTGCGTGGCGTCTGTCGAGATGATCTCAAATATTTGCTGTGGAGGTCTAGAGAGTGCGTCCGCCACAGCATTAGTATTACCAGGTTTGTACGATAATTCGTAATTATACTCCTCCAATATTGCTTTCCATCGCCTAAGTTTGCTATTAGTATTTCCGTTGCTCAGAGCGTGTGTCAACGGTTGGTGATCTGTAAAAATTTTTATCTTTGCTGCTCCGTAAAGGTAGTTTCTCAAACTCTTAAGGGCCCAAACAATCGCTAACATTTCTTTTTCGTTTGCAGCGTAATGTTCTTCGGCTTTGTTGAGAGTTCTTGAAATAAATGTTATGGGCCTACCATCTTGTTCCAATACAGCTCCGATCGCATAGTTGGAAGCATCTGTTGTCAGTCGGAATTCTTTTTCGAAATTAGGGTAGGATAACATAACATCTGCTGATGTCAATGTTCTTTTGATTTTATTCAGTGCCTCTATGGCGTTGTCATCCAGTGATATATTTATCTTTTTTGAAACATTTTTGGACATTCGTCCCTCTTCCCCTCTCAAAAGAGCCGTTAGAGGTTTTGCCAGTTTGGCGTAATCCTTGATGAAACGGCGATAAAAGCCTGCCATGCCAAGGAATGATCGGAGGTCCTTAAGCGTCTTTGGGGTCGGAAAGTTGTTTATCGTTTCTACTTTTTTAGGGTTAGCCTGTATTCCGGTTGTGGATATTAAGAACCCTAAGAATTCTACTTCCGTCTTCAAAAACTCACATTTATCAAGCTGAACCTTCATGTTGGCTATCTCTAAGGTGTGGAATACCTGCTCGATGTTTTCCAGATGTGATTTCTCATCTCTGCCGAATATTATGATATCGTCTATATAAATATAGCAGATTTTGCCGATGTGTTCCCGCAGAATATCATCAAGGGCTCTCTGAAATATTGAGGGTGCGTTTCTCAATCCGAACGGAAGCCTCGTAAATTCGTATTTGCCGTTGTTGATCGAGAATGCAGTTTTTTCCATATCTTTTTCTCTCAGAGGAATCTGATGAAACCCACTTTTCAGATCCAGAACGGAGAAATATCTATTTTCTCCTAGCTGAGAAAGCACCTCATTTATTTCTGGTATAGGGTATCGGTCGGCGATTGTGACCGCATTTAATTTCCTATAATCGATAACTACTCTGTATTTTTTCCTACCTGAAGCATCCATTTTTTTGGGGACAACCCATACTGGTGAATTGTAAGGTGACTTTGAAGGTCTTATAACACCCTGATCCAACAATTCTTTAATCTGAGCTTCTACTTCGTCCTTCAAATTCATAGGATATGGATAACATCTAGAATATATAGGGTTATCGGTGGTGGTTCTAATTTCACCTTTTACTGATGTCGTGTAGGTAAGACCTTCGTTTGGTTCTGAGAATAAATTGGGATGTTTTGCTATTATGTTTCCGATTTTTGTTTCTTGTTCTATTGTCATGTGTTGTGTCCTTATTTGTATTGAATTAACAGATTGGGAAATTTTCTGTTTCAATTTTATTTTGATATGGTCCTTAACGATCATATAACTTCCTGCTGCGTGAATAATTGCTGACAGTTCTTTAAGGCTGTCATTACCCAATATCGCATGAAATGATTTCAACGAAGGCAATAAGAAAAATTTAATATCTGAGCCGAAGAGATTTATAAAGGTGTGGTGAGTTACGGAGGTTTTGCCTCCAATGGAGTTAGCATAGAAATTGACCTCGTTGGGTATTGCTTTTTTTATTAAGGAATTTTGTACATAATTTTTGTTCGATCCTGTGTCGACAAGTATTCTAAGTATTTCTCCGGAGCTCGTCTTAGCTTCGAAATATGGCAAAGACGAGTTCGCTAATCTAAAAAATGAATGTCAGTGAAGTCATGGTCCTCGATGAAGGTTTTTTCATTATGTTCGTCGTTCTGACCGTCAAGATATTCTTGCATTTCCTGAAGATCTTCTTCAGTGCCGCTAGCTAGTACATGATTGTTATACGATTCGAAATCGTCTTCGCTGTAAAGGTTAACAGTTTGACCATCCGTTTCCCAGTTATCGGTGTTTATATGAAAGTTTCTTTGAAACTTTTGGGGTTGTTGGTATGTATTGTCTGGTGGCCTTTTTCCTGCGAAATCGTTATTTGGTCGTGGTCTATTCATGTAATTGATCGTTCGGGTTTGCATTGAGCGGTCTATGTCCATAGGTTCTGGTCTTGGTAATGGTTTTGGGGCAACTGGTCTCTGTGGTGGAGTATTATAACTGAAATTTCTGGGTTGGTTAAATGAATTTGATGGCATAAATTGTCGTTGCTGTCTGTTAAAATTTTGATTGGGAGTATATTGTTGTTGTGGTTGTCTGTAGAAATTTTGGGATGTTGAAGGCATGTGTGCGAGGTGTGGGTAGAATTGAGGTCTTGTAAAGGTTGATTGTGGGAATAGTGGTTTGTAACTTTTCGGAGGTAAAGGTTGTTGGATTTTGGTAACCTTATGGGTATAGGCATGTTGAGCTCTATAGTTTTGGTTTTCCAGTTTGAGGCATAAGTGCAATGCCTGTGGAAGATCCGCTGGTTCTCGAATTCCCAACAAACGTGGCAGGTCTCCTTTGAGTCCACGGACGAAGGTGTCTAGTGCTTTATCTCGGTATGTCTGGGTTAAAAGGTCCATAGCTTCTCTGCCAATGTCCATACAGGCGAGTTTGTTCATTATAAGTGAAAGATGAGTATAGACCTGTTGGTAAAATTCTTGGATTGTGGTGTTTCCCTGAATCAAGGTTGTCATTTGATACTCCAATGTTCCAAGGTCTCGTTTATCTGCGTAATGCAGAGTAAGGCATTTTGATATGCAAGTCCAATCAAGGGGAGTATTGTACGATTCTAAAGCGGCGTCTGCTGGGCCTATGATCTTATTTCTTACTACGTTGAGGATTCCGTAGTATTTTGGTGTCCCTCTGCTTGATTCGTACAATTTAAGTACACGTTCCACACTTTTCCTCCACGAGCTAAATTCGGAAGGATTGCCTGAAAATTCCCTCAGACATCGTACCACATCCGGTACCTTGTCTAGGTCAGTCAAATTCTCCATATACCTATCCTCTATAACTTGGTCTATACCTGTCATAGATGCGCCGGGATTTAAGAGTTCCCTAACCAGGCTATCACATTGTTCTCTACATAACCTAGTCACTATGTCTGTTACAGTGGCTTCTAGTTGTGGATTTATGTTAGGGGGATTTATTTCGGGATTGCGAACTAGGACTGGGGGTCTAATCAGATTATTTGGGTTGGCCATATCCAAGTATTAATTTCCCCTTTAATTTTGTTAGCTTATAAAAAAAAATTTAATGTTTTTTTTCCTTTTTAAGAAAAAGTATTGAAAAAAAAATTTTATCTTTAAACTTAAACACAGAATTTTTAATGTCTTATTGTCAAAAAAAAATTCTTCTTAAAATATATTTTAATTCCAAAAAAAAATTTGTTTTGTTATTTTCTTAAATGTATTTTTGAAAAGAATCCAAAATTTATTCTTAAATTTAAATATAGAAAATCCTTCTTTTTTTTTTTTTTCTTTTTTTTGCTTCTTAAAATGTTTAAATTGAGCGCAATATATATTTTTGGATGCTTACAGCTATTTGTTTGACTTACTTTAGAATAGTCAATAAATACTTCATTGTTGAATTTTGTGTCGATGTTGGTGATGGTGTTGATTCGTAATTTGTATCCTCTTTGCTGCCCAGACAAAATCGTTGCCTGGTGACAATGTTGTTTTCCACTTCAAGTTGAGTTTGTAATTAATTGAAATATTATTTTTCAACAATTTATTGGGATTATAATTTATTAGTTTTGACAATTTCGTATACAAATTGGGGTTCTTCTTTTATTTAAAAAAAATTATTGTAATTATAATTTGACAGTTTCGTGTAAATTAGAGTTCTTCTTTTATTTAAAAATTTATTGGAATTATAGTTTTTGATAGTCTCGTATAAATTAGAGTTTTTATTTAAAATTTATTAGTTTCGTGTAAATTAGAGTTCTTCTTTTATTTAAAAATTTATTGGAATTATAGTTTTTTTTTGTTTTGATAGTTTCGTATAAATTAAAGTTTTTTTTAAAAAAATTTTTGTAGAGTTTTTTAATTTTGAACTTCTTTAGGGTTTTAAATTTTATTAAATTAATTCTGCACTTCTTTAGGGTTTTAAATTAATTCCGCACTTCTTTAGGGCTTTTAAATTTTATTAAATTAATTCTGCACTTCTTTTAGGGCTTTTAATTAATTCTGCACTTCTTTAGGGCTTTTAATTTAAATTAAATCTGCACTTCTTTAGGGTTTTAAATTAATTCTGCACTTCTTTAGGGCTTTTAAATTTTATTAAATTAAATCTGCACTTCTTTAGGGCTTTTTAGATTTTATTAAATTAATTTTTCACTTCTTTAGGGTTTTTAAATTAATTAGAACACTTTTTATCCTATGCACTACTTTAGGGCTTTTAAAGGATTAAGTTTTATAAAAACACTTTTACTACCATAATCCTATGCACTACTTTAGGGCTTTTTAAGGATTAGGTAATCTGTCAGTTTTTTTGTTGGGCGCCAGTTATTTCCTTTTTATATTTCATAAATGAAACATGATGTGTTTTGTGTGATTGTTACTAATCAACTGCTTTCTTTATTGAATTGTTTTTCTTATTTAAACTTAAAACTATGGAATACAATAATTAATGCCCATTTGACAACATTGGGTCTTTCTCAATAGTTTATTGCCCACTTGACAATTTTTGGGACTTTTTTTTAAAAATAATAAGTTAAACATTTTATCGTCTGCATTAATGACCTAGTTTACCAATCGAAAGAACAGAGTACTGTTGCGACACATAATGCAATATGAGACGCAACAATTATTGTTTACATTGAATTTTGTTCTTTCGCCCACAAAGCATATTATCGATTGGCTTGTGACAAAATATTCTATAGCTGCGACACACAATGCAATTTGAGCCACAACATAATTTATTGAACTTAAACAAATTGATTAACAAAGCGAACACAGCAAACATGAGAAATTAAAGAGAATGGGAGGGAGTATTTAGAATTAACTAAACAAAATGTTTTGTTTGTTAACTTATATAACAGTTCGTAATGCTAAGTTTTGTGTAGATTATTTTATATATATGTGTCAGTATTAATAAAAATGCAGGAACAGCCTTTATCTAAACTAAAACATATTTCCATATACGATTAGTTTCATGATTTGTACCAATCTCGCTGACATACAATGCTGAGCCGTTCACAGATACAGCGATGGAATGCGGATTCTTAAATTCACCCCAATGTCCAATGATAGTTTCGGAACGTGGATCTATGGTGAAGCCCCGTACAGGCAACATTGATGTTGGACCATTCACGGCATAAACAATGTCACCATACGCAGCTACTCCAAAGACTCTACCTAAATCGGGTTCTTGTATTGTTGCCGCAGGTTGCCCCTCTCCCTGCGATGACTTCAGACCGGCTCTATGGTAAATACAATCATTTGTTAGTTGAGTTAATAGGAGAGAATCACTCGAAAAAGGTACTTACTTTGGACAAACGACTCTCATGTTTTCACGGTCGGCTATGCAAAGTAAATCCAAATGTTCCAATAATGTTATAGCATGAGGTATTTGTAACGAAAGAAATTCTGTAAAACAAACATAAAACATTATTAAATGTACTTACAGTATTAATTATATTTATTGTTCTAATCTTAATGATATCGTTCTAATATCTGGTCGAAATTACAACAGACCACAATTATTGAAAAGTGATGGCTTATGTTGGCGATATCAGAAAAAACATGAAAATTTTTATTTTATGTTAGGTAATTTTTATGTTACCCTTTCCCAAACGTTGTATAAATTTGTACACCCCCTAGGTTTAATCATTAAGAAAATATGATACCAAAACTTCTTAACCTAAGTTCCTCATCGATGTCGCTTTTAAAAGGTATCAAGAAGTCTTTGCAATGAAGTGCATCAACATTTTATTTGCGAAAGGTCCAAGGTCAATATCGAAATTTTGTGATGAAATATCTTGAAAAGTGATATTTTAAAATATTTGTTGTCACTGATTGTCCTCTCTAAACTTGTACTAAATGTGATAATTGCGATTTTATTGGTTCTTGAGTTATTTGATTTTATATATGATGAATTTCATGTAAAAATCGAGATGCATTGAACCCGACCCCCTCAGATATCGATGAAATTTTGTTCATAGCTAAATTTGATCAATACAAACAATCCGTCATTTTTAGAAATGACTGTTTTGCGATTTTTTGGGCGTGGCACAGTGGGAAAGTTTTCGAAAAAACGCGAAAATGGTCGAAAAGTGCTCCATTTAAAATGCAATAACTCAAAATCGGCTGAACCGATTTCCATGATCTTGGTATCATTAAAAAGATATTTTAACAGGCTTTATGACACATGTGAAAAAAAAATAAAAATACACTGTAAAAAATTTTATAACAAAAAGAAAATTTTAAATAACGAAAAAACCAAAAAGATCAAGGGATTTTTTACAGTGTATTATTTTTTTAGAAAGGTTTATCCTTCACCTATACCATATCCAAAAAGTAAAATGGGTTCTTTTTTAGTTTTTTTTATATAATTTTTTAAGTAGTGTCACTTCTAGTAATACGTACCGAAAGTTTTTGAAATAATTCGAATAACAGCGAAAATATCAGCTCACATTCTTACACATTTACAAAATAGTTCAACAATTGTAACATATTTTAAATGTTTACAAATAAAAAACCATCAACAATTGTTTATATTATTTGCCAAATGATTCTCGGTTGGTGGTTACCGTTTCCAGAACACATCTAATCGTTGTATTCCACTTTTTGTATATTATTTCTTCAGTTTGGTTATTTTCAAAATGTTTTAGCATATGCGTTTTTAGATTATTTAAATTTTTGAAGCAGTGACCACACATTGAAACGCACACTCGCTTTTTTGTTTGTCACCATTACAATCAACGAATTTGAGAACATCTTTGTAGTCGGTAAATGTGCATTCTCCTTCAAAACAAAATGATTTTAAGCGACTTTTTTCAAACATCAATTTCATATTCTGATGCAATTTGCATACACAGATATTTTGCTGGTTTCCAACTCCAAGTTTCATACAATTTTTTGGCCTTAACATTGTAAATTTTGTAAAACCAACTTTGGCCAAGGTTTTTTTTTTTTAAATTCGTAGTAAGATTCACGTAGTGAAGATAACATCAGTCTTAAGTAAGTTTCCTTGTAGTAATTGAATCTTGCGATCCAGGCATCATTCGGCTAATTTCATCATCTTCATAAAATAATTTGACTGTGCTTAGAGTTTCGGTTGGTAAACTACGTCTGCTCATTTTTAAAAGATTGATATCTGCAAACTTCGTTTTATTCCTTTGGATATCTTTACTTTTTTTGATACAATCGTGAGATAATCATCCCCAAAACGATCTTTAATTTCTGCGTGACTCATATTGATTGGTAAGAGAGATAAAAGTTTTTGCTTTTCCAAAAGATTTGAGCTGTTCTCTATTTGATATTTGATGTTTTGCAAAATTTCTTCGTAAATGGCTTTGAAGTTTTCAAGTTGCGCTGACAAATCAGATAATGGATCAGCTCCAAGTGAATCTGCTATATTTTCCAAAATTTGCACTGATTTTCTATTTCTGTATGCATCTCGTTTGATATATTTCCTTTTAAGAGGCGTCATTTGGTTTGGTAGATGCGGAATAATGTGATCATTTATATTTTCAATGAGTTCGTTGCTTTCGATGTTTGCATTACGGCTGGTACAAGTTGGAAGTTCATTCAATTCTTCGCTAATTTCATCGCTGGGCGTTATTGGTAAATAATTTGAGACTTCAATCTGCTCCACGTTGGATTCATTACGACTGCGCGCTTTTCTCAGTGTATTCCGGCAAGTTTTGCAAATACGGCTACAATGAATGTTGGCGACAGCTGGAAAATACTCAATTATATTTCCAGCCTCGTTCTCACTTATTTTACGAAGCGAAGTGCAACACTTATTAGATATTTTTATGCATCTTTACTTATTGTTTGAATTCATATTCACTCAAATTTTTAAAATATATACGTAAAAATTGTAATGGGATATCTTGGCTTCTCGAAACTGTTTATAATTATGAATTTCGGTACGTTGCACTTTTAAAATATGGACTTGTAATTTTCGCGTTCGTCGACACTTGTTGAATGAGTAAAATCGATCAATGCACTCCTATTTATACTGTGTATTGTTCACTAGTTTACTCACAGGTACTTATAAATGGGTGCATATTTTTTTACGGTGGCTATATACCTGTTTCACCATGTGTGAGTTTTAAATTTTCGAATAATGACCACCCTTAAATGTGGGTTGAATTTCTGTAAAAAAAGTCATACAGGTAGCCAACTGAAAAACCCAAATAGTTAATTAAAAATTACTTTGCTTACGCAATCATAGAAATTAAATAACCCTTTGTTTATTCCATTTTGTTAATTCTGAGAATCATAAAAAATATGATCGAGGGTTTTTCCGAAGAATGTGCATATGTAGAGTAAATTTTTGAAATTCATACCTTTACTCAATTGCGAATAAAAGCGAATTGAGTTGGCAAATCATGTGTTGTACTGTGTTATTTTACCTGTAAATATAAAATATAATGGCAATTACTAGAAGTGACACTACTTAAAAAATTATATAAAAAAAACTAAAAATAACCCATTTTACTTTTTGGATATGGTATAGGTGAAGGATAAGCCTTTCTAAAAAAATAATACACTGTAAAAAAACTCTTGATCTTTTTGGTTTTTCCGTTATATAAAATTTTCTTTTTGTTATAAAATTTTTTACAGTGTATTTTTAAAGCCTGTTAAAATATCTTTTTAATGATGCCAAGATCATGGAAATCGGTTCAGCCGATTCTGAGTTATTGCATTTTAAATGGAGCACTTTTCGACCATTTTCGCGTTTTTTCGAAAAATTTCCCACTGTGCCACGCCCAAAAAATCGCAAAACAGTCATTTCTAAAAATGAGGGTTTGTTTGTATTGATCAAATTTAGCTATGAACAAAATTTCATCGATATCTGAGGTGGTCGGGTTCAAAATTTCAGTTTTATCTTGATTTTTAAATGAAATTCATCATATGTGTATTAAGTTAACCACTTCGTTTTGCAACTTATAAATGCCAAACATTGAAAAAATATGTTGGAATATAGCTCCAACAAATATATATAAAAAAACAAGTAAGAGTGTTAAATTCGGTTTGAGTCTTGATAATAAATGTAAATGAAAAAGTAAACAATTTGTTAAACTTAATACCAAATTATTTCAGCAAATTCTTTGGGTTGGTTTTCGTCTTTTCTATTACTTCGGATTTATTTCGGTGTTTGCTTTTTGGTCATCGTGGTTGCTGATCGGCATGCATTTAGGTTATATACCTATATGCATGCGTTTCCGGTTATATGACATAACTTCTCGTTTAATTTAGTTTTTGTTAATTAAATAGCTCGCCTTAACCTCCATTGCAAAGGTAATGGTTGTGTAGGGTGGCTATATACATTAAATCGTTCTAATTGGAGATGGCTGTATACTTTCTTTTAATTGGCCAAATATTTCTTCATTGCGGCCATATAGGTCGGATGGAGTAACAAAATGATAACCAAAAAAAAAACTCTCTCAATTTTTTTATTAAAATATTGCCATATTTGGAAAACATAGAGAATAAATTTATAATAATAAATATTCAAATTAGGGATGCCAAACGCAAAAAACCAAATGTCCCAAACATTTTAAATAAAATAATTTGTTCTCTTTATTTTCTGAAAAACTTCAAATTTTCATCCAAAAAAAATTGTGAAAATTTATATATAAAAAATAACATTCTCATCAAATTGCGTTTATTTATGTAACAGTTTTTATGTTCGCAATTCTTAAATATCATTTGAGGTTTTCTAAAATTCATTGAATTTAAATTAATGTTTTCTGTAGTGTGATTCTGTAAATTTCAACGATCCGACAATCGCAAAATATATCGACAGCTATTGTTGTTTGCACTAAGGATTTAGTGATTCACTAAGTACATACATCTTAACGACAGTCGACAAATCTTTTTTTCTATTTATTTAAATTGTAAACGAGTGGCATCTCTGTCAAAATAAGCGAAAAACATAAAGAAGAATAGAAAAATACAAATTACTTCGTGTTTGACAGGATGATTTTATGTTTATGTTTAATATCTTTATTTTTTAACTAATATTTCTGTGTATTTATTTGAAAATGAAATAATGAATTAAATATGCTATTTAATTTTTTTATTTATATAAAAAAGTTTTTTAATTAAAGCAAAATATTTTCACTATTTTATGATTTTTATTTATGTATGACGACATTTCAACCTAAAAATTTAAGTTTTTATCGATTGAATAAACAACACAAAAATGGTTGTCGTTTAGATAACAACAACAGCTGACTTTAACAATAGCGAATATCGTTTAAAAATTTTACTGATAATTTTGCAATTTTCTTTTTTTAACGATTCGACTATCGTTAAAAGAAGTTACTGAAAAGCTATTCTGCCAATGCCAATATTTTTTTAAATGTAAACATTTTTTAAATGTAAACATATGTATTTGGTGTTTTTTTTTTGGAATTTCAATTTGTGTTTAACGAATAAAATTTATGTATTAAAGATGCAATTGATGTCTTCTAAATTTAAAATTATTATTTCCGACGTTTTGATATGATTTTCTGATATTCAGTTAATATTTTCTAATTTATAATTTGAAATTTTAATTTAAGTGAAGTTCGGGAAGCAGCTCTATATGGGGCCTATGACTAAGAGTTGTCCCATAGGGATCATTTTTGGACTACTGATTAATGGATGTAATAAACACATACACACCCAATTTGATTTCATAGGGCGATTCTCACCAATTTCAACAACATTCATCCTATGGCCAATAAAAGCTTATATACCAAATTTCATCAAAATATATTCATTTTTGCGACCTGCAGTTTGATTACAAGCATACATGGATACACAGACGGACGGACGGACGGACATCGTTATATCGAATCAGATAGTGATTCTGATTCGATCGGTATAATAAAAGACGGATCTAGGTCAAATATTTTTGGTAGTTACAAACAGCAGCACAAAGTCATTATACCCACACATAGTGGTATAGGGTATAAAAACGTAAAGAAAAACAACACAAATTTTTTCAAAAACTAAGGGATTAGCATCGTTTATCCCCAAAAACAAGATCAGTGCAGTTTGCACAAAACATAAGTGCATACTAATTTATGTGTGTTTCGTATAGCAACAAAACAGTACACTACCAGTATGAGTGAAGAAAATAGTGAAGACGATAGTGATACATGTTGGCAAATAGTACCAACAAAACGTAAAATAAATGAATCTGTTAAACTATACCAACAAAAACGTTTTAACTTTTCAAGTGAACCCAGCACATCATCCTACAACAAATTTGCAGCCCTTGATATGGAAGACGTAGAATGTGAAAATGCAGAAGCAACACCTAACTCCCACCAATTTACATACCAAATGTAGGATATATTAATATCTTATATATTAAAAGAATTTATGAATAAACTTTGCATTCAAGATTTTTTTCAATATTTTTCTTCTCTCAAACCTCTATAACTAGAGTTCTAATTAACGTAGGCTGTTGACATAGGTCTAAGAACACTCAGTGGATCAAGCTACTTCTTTTGAGCTATTAACTGCTTAAATTCGTTGGGTTTGAGGAAAGTTATGCGTGGAGAATCAACTTTACTTTCTCTGTACGTTAACTTATCTTGGCATATTTTGGCATTACTGTACGTTAACTTCTCTTGGCAAATTCGTTGGGTTTGAGGAAAGTTTCGCTTGGACAATCAACTTTACTTTTACTGTACGTTAACTTCTCTTGGCATATTTTGGCATTACTGTACGATAACTTCTCTTGGCAAATTTTGGTATTATATTATAAAAATTAATATAATATAATATAATGCTGCTTTCCAGGGATAAGCCGGATGACAAAGACCATTTGGCTGGTTTTTGCAGCGATAGACCAAAGCCTCTAGTGGGAATCGAACCCACGACCCCCGCATGATAGGCGAGCACGCTACCTACTCACCTACTGGGGCGCTTATGATTATGATAATTAGTGTAATATCTATAAATGATTTCAATTATAAATCTTTAAGAGAAGGTCAAGTGCGTTTGATCGTTAAAAGTGTAGATTCGTACAGAAAAGTTGTTAAATATTTAGAATGTTTAAAAATAAGTTTCCATACGTTTCAGTAAGACCCGAATGCTAATAAAGAAATTTATGATATAAAAGACTTAAATAATGCTTTGGTTAAAATTGAGCCACCAATTAGAACCAATAAGTTAGTATAATGTCAAAGATGTCAACTTTTTGGTCATACTAAATCGTATTGCAAAAGACCTTACGGATGTATTATATGTGGAATGCCTCCTCCAACTTTCGAATGTTAAAAATCCGTTGATATTCCACCTCGTTGTATACATTGCTTAAGATCTTGTTTCAAAATGACCTAACAAACAAATTATAATTCAAATGGTCAAAAAAAAACTCATGAACCCTACAGAATATCCCCAATTAAGTAGAGCACAAAACAATCAATAAAGCCAAAACAGGTACAATGTATCATATTCCGAAGCATTAAAAGCACCAGATTTCAACTATAAGGCGCCTGCTACACGTTCAATATATCTGTCACAAGCGATAACCGCCTAAGTCGACATATAGACTTGAATAAACGAATATTTTTTCAAATAAACCTAAAAAAAATGGTTTTGTGAATGAAAAATATGTGGTCAACTCTAAAAAAAAAACTGAATAGAATATATAAAATGTATTTAAATTCAAAGTTAACTGGAAAAAAAAAATCTCACTGATGTGGATTGATAATCTTCTAAAAAAATAGTGCTGTCATCCTAAAAGATGCTCTGGAATATTCAAAGTGCGCCATAAGTGAAATTCAACATTACTGTTAGTATAGCTAACTATAAGTAAGGTGAATATGGTTGTGAGTTTTGCTATACATTGTGAAATTCAACTCTAGATTAGACTTTTGGATTGTTAAACAATGTGAATGGGGGTGTGAGTTTTGCTAAACATTAGGTTTTCAACTCTAAGTAAGGCTTTTAAAAAACTGTTGAAAATCGTTAATATTTTAAAAAAATATAAAGATTTGGTGTGATGTCAAACAAATTTAGTAAATATATATTAAAGTCTGAAAAGTGATATTTAAATTATAATAGTATACATTAAAATTGGATATATTTTTACTTAAAGGCCTGTATGCAGCTTGCTAAGGAATCAAAAACTCCATATAAAAAAAACGCTTCAGAAATGCTTAAGGAATTTTTCTGTCAAAAAATTTCTGTTGATAGTCTGCAGCTTTTTAAAAAAGTAGTATTGTTTTTACTACTTTTTTTTGACGTAAATAAAGTTAGGCAACCCAGGCTTAGAGCAGGAATATCAAATTTTTCGTTCTTTCTGAACGGAGTTTTGACAGGAGAGGTAAGCATAAACAAAATGTAATATGCTAAAAAAAATTAAAAGTTATTTTTCAGTTGCAAACATGTAAAAAAACGAACAAAATTCGACAAAGAAAAACAAGAAGCGGATGGGTTATTTTGATACTGAGCTTAAAAAGCGTTTAGCAGGCCAAATAAAGCAGAACCGAAGAATTGATTTGTTTTCAATTTCATAATTCTTAATAATTGACAGAAAACAGCTGATTGCTAGCGTTGCACTGAAAGGTACTTTTGTGCTTTTTTTTCTTTAAGAAATGTATGAAAATTTTCTGTTAAGATTCCTTAACAAGCTGCGTACAGCTCTTAGTAAAGAAAAAAATTGATTATGTGATATATGATTTCAAAAATATTTTGAAATGACTCAATAGAAAGACACATATAGACTTGACTAAACGAATATTTTCTCAAATAAATCTAAAAAATGGGACTGGGAATTAAAAATATGTTGTCAGCCCTAAAAAACCTCAATATAGTATATAAAATATATTTATATTCAAAGTTAACGGATATATTTTTACTTAATAAGAAGCAAAAAAATATATTGGAAAAATGCAATAGAAAGAAACATATAGATTTGAATAAACGAATATTTTCTCAAATAAATCTAAAAAATGGGGTTTGTGAATGAAAAGTATGTTGTCAGCTCTAAAAAATCTTAATAGAATATATAAAATGTATTTAAATTCAAAGTTAATGGATATATTTTTATGAAAAAGAACTATAGTAATTAACTGAAAGACACTTGAAAATAAAAAAATTGCTAAAAAAAATGTTGATTATGTGAAATATGATTTCAAAGATATTTTGGAAAAACAACTATAGGAACTAACTGAAAGACATTTGAATATTCAGAGTTAATAAAAAGAATGAAATGTCTAAAATATTAATGAAAAACAACTATAGGAACTAACTGAAAGACACTTATCTATAATAAAAATAAAAAAAATAAAAATTTAAAAACTTAAATTAAAAACTAAAAACTTGAATTAAAAATTGAAAACCTGAAATCTGAAAACTTAAATTAAAAAATTGAAAAACAAATAAAAAAAATTACTTGAAAATCGTTAATATTTGAAAAAAAAAAAACAAAGATTTGAACGTTAGTATTTGAAAAATAAAATAAAAATTTGGTCTGATAATAATAATTCAATAGAAAGAAACATATGGACCTGAATAAACGAATATTTTCTCAAATAAATCTAAAAAAAAATGGGTTTTGTGAATGAAAAATATGTTTTCAGCTCTAAAAACCTCAATTGAATATATAAATTTTTGGTTAATAAGAAGCAAAAAAAAAATATATTGGAATAATTCAAAGAAGGAAACATATAGTCTTGAATAAACGAATACTTTCTCAAATAAACCTAAAAAAATGGGTTTTGTGAATGAAAAATATGTTGTCAACTCTAAAAAAACCTGAATAGAATATATAAAATGTATTTAAATTCAAAGTGTGAGATTTGCTAAACATTGTGATATTAAAGTCTAGGTCAAGCTTTTGGATTGTTAAACAATGTGAATATGGGTGTGAGTTTTGGTAAACATTAGGTTTTCAACTCTAAGTAAGGCTTTTTAAAAATTGTTTGAAAATCGTTAATATTTGAAAAAAATATAAGGATTTGTTGTGATGTAATAACAAATTTATTAAATAAATAATAAAGTTGAAAAGTGACATTTAAATTATAATACTATACATTAAAATTGGATATATTTTTACTTAAAGAAAAAATTTGATTATGTGAAATATGATTTCAAAAATATTTTGAAATAATTCAATCGAAAGAAACATATAGACTTGACTAAGCGAATATTTTCTCAAATAAAGCTAAAAAATGGGTTTTGTGAATTAAAAATATGTTGTCAGCTCTAAAAAAAAACCTCAATAGAATATATAAAATGTATTTAAAGTTACTTAATAAAGCTAAAATATAATGGGATAATTTTATACAAGAAAAACATATAGACATGAATAAACGAATATTTTCTCAAATAAACCTTAAAAATGGTATTTGTGAATGAGAAAAATACTGTCAGCTCTAAAATATAAAAACAAACTTATTAATATCACACCTGGAACACATAAAAAATTTGAAAAAATATAAAATATATATGGTGAACATTATGAGGATTGTGTTTGGTCAAATGAAAAAATTATATGTGGACCAGACACTTGTTCGTGTATGGATAGAGAAAGGAAAGAAGAAGAAGCAAAAAACTAATGTATTTCTACTATAATATATCTAAATGTAAAAAATATAATTTCAAATAAAACAGTTAATAAACAAATAAGAGTGTAAAATTCGGCTGTGCCGAATCTTTGATACCCTCTACCTCGGTTTGAGTAATGATAATAAATGTAAACAAAATATTGGAAAAAGTAAGCAATTTGTTAAACTTAATACCAAATTATTTCAGCAAATTCTTTGGGTTGGTTTTCGTCTTTTCTATTATTTCGGATTTATATCGGTGTGTGCTTTTTGGTCATTGTGGTTGCTGATCGGCATGCATTTAGGATATATACCTATATGCATGCGTTTCCGGTTATATGACATAACTTCTCGTTTAATTTAGTTTTTGCTAATTAAATAGCTCGCCCTAACCTCCATTGCAAAGGTAAGGGTTGTGTAAGGTGGCTACATGCATTAAATCGTGCTAATTGGAGATGGCTGTATAGTTTCTTTTAACTGGCCATATAGGTCGGATGGAGTAACAAAATAATAACCAAAAAAAAGCTTTCTCAACTTTTTTATAAAAATATTGCCATACTTGGAAAACATAGAGAATAAATTTATAATAATAATAATTAATCAAATTAGGAATGCCAAACGTAAAAAACTAAATGTCCCAAACATTTTAAATAAAATAATTTGTTATCTTTATTTTATGAAAACTTAAAATTTTCACCAAAAAAAATTGTGTAAAATAATATATAAATAACATTCTCATCAAATTGCGTTTATTTATGTAACAATTTTTGTGTTCGCAATTCTTAAATATCATTTGAGGTTTTCTAAAATTCATTGAATTTAAATCAATGTTTTCTGTAGTCCGATTCTGTAAATTTCAACGATCCGACAATCGCAAAATATATAGACAGCTATTGTTGTTTGCACTAAGGATTAAGTGATTCACTATGTACAGACATCTTAACGACAGTCGACATCTCTATTTTTCTATTTATTTAAATTGTAAACGAGTCGCATCTCTGTCAAAATAAGCGAAAAACATAAAGAATAGAAAACAAGTAAGAAAATTATAGTCGGTCTGGACCGACTATACGATACCCTATACCATGCGTTTAGAAACCCTATCTCTTAGGCCCAACTAACTGGACATTGAAAATAAGCAAAAACCAAATTTGAGTGGGATTTTTATTAATTTTTTTGGCTGCAGATATGAAAAAGTTCATATCGGATGCTATATCTATAAAGGGACTAGGTCCAAAAATGGACCGATCCTGATCATGTTTGGTAAAGTCTCTTGTATTTTGCAAAAATATGTACAAACAAAATTTGAGAAGAATCAGTGCAATATTTTTGTTTTTTAATAGATTTAGGTGAAGATCGGGAAGCAGCTCTATATGGGGTCAAAGGGATCATTTTTGGACTACTCATTAGTGGATGTAATGAACGCAGACAAACCCAATTTGAGTAAGATCTATATGACAATTTGGATCTTATGGCAATTTATGTCGATTTCATATGGGTAATTTGTATGGGGGCTAGGTCTGAACATGGACCGATTCCCACCAATTTCAATAGCGTTCATCCCATGGCCGATAAAAGCTTATATACCAAATTTCATCAAAATATATTCATATTTGCGACCTGCAGTTTGATTACAAGGTTTACATGGACACACAGACGGACGGACGGACGGACGGACGGACGGACGGACATTGTTAAATCAACTCAGAAAGTGATTCTGATTCGATCGGTATAATTAAAGATGGGTCTAGGTCAAATATTTTTGGTTGTTACAAACAGCAGCACAAAGTCATTATACCCAAACCACATAGTGGTATAGGGTATAAAAACAAATTACTTCGTGTTTTACAGGATGATTTTATCTTTATGTTTAATATCTTTATTTTTTATACCCTATACCACTATGTGGTTTGGGTATAATGACTTTGTGCTGCTGTTTGTAACAAACAAAAATATTTGACCTAGACCCATCTTTAATTATACCGATCGAATCAGAATCACTTTTTGAGTTGATTTAACAATGTCCGTCCGTCCGTCCGTCCGTCCGTCCGTCTGTGTGTCCATGTAAACCTTGTAATCAAACTGCAGGTCGCAAATATGAATATATTTTGATGAAATTTGGTACGTAAGCTTTTGTCGCCTATGGGATGAACGCTATTGAAATTGGTGAGAATCGGTCCATGTTCAGACCTAGCTCCCATACAAATTACCCCTATGAAATCGACATAAATTGCCATAAGATCCAAATTGTCATATAGATATTACTCAAATTTGGTTTGTAGGCGTTCATTACATCCATTAATGAGTAGTCCAAAAATGATCCCTTTGGCCCCATATAGAGCTGCTTCCCGATCTTCACTTAAATATATTAAAAACAAAAATATTGCACTGATTCTTCTCAAATTTTGTTTGTATATATTTTTGCAAAATAAAGGAGACTTTATCAAACATTATCAGGATCGGTCCATTTTTGGACCTAGTCCCCATATATATATATATCATCCGATATGAACTTTTTTATATCTGCAGCCAAAAAAATTAATAAAAATCCCACTCAAATTTGGTTTTTGCTTATTTTCTATGTCCAGTTAGTTGGGCCTAAGAGATAGGGTTTCTAAACGCATGGTATAGGGTATCGTATAGTCGGTCTAGACCGACTATAATTTTCTTACTTGTTTTACTAATATTTCTGTTTAAAAAAAGTTTTTTAATAAAAGCAAAATATTTTCACTATTTTATGATTTTTATTTATGTATGACGACATTTCAACCTAAAAATTTAAGTTTTTATCGATTGAATAAACAACACAAAAATGGTTGTCGTTTAGATAACAACAGCTGACTTTAACAATAGCGAATATCGTTTAAAAATTTTACTGATAATATTGCTATTTTCTTTTTTTAACGATTCCACTATCGTTAAAAGAAGTTACTATTCTGCCAATGCCAATATTTTTTTTAAATGTAAACATTTTTTAAATGTAAACATATTTGGTGTTTTTTTTTGGAATTTCAATTTGTGTTTAACGAATAAAATTTATACATTAAAGATGCAATTGATGTCTTCTAAATTTAAAATTATTATTTCCGACGTTTTGATATGATTTTCTGAAATTCAGTTAATATTTTCTAATTTATAATTGGAAATTTTAATTCCAGTTTTTAGAATTGATATTTTCTAAAATTTGAATGGAAAATTTAAAAGTGCAATTTTGTATTTTGCTCAGCGTGACTATGCCACAGTAGATGGCGCCACAATTTTTGTTCTAATTAGCTTTGCAATACATAGTTATTTCTATTTTAAGATGAATGTCAATATTTTCAAATAGATATCATACAGCACAATGTTAAGAGTATACACGGACTGGTCTTTTATTTCATACGTTTTTTCATTATTCTTTTACAAATATGAACATAAGTTTGGCATATTAACTTTTTGTTGTCTTTACAAAATAGAGTTACCGAGTTATCAATGAGTTTTTTGCTTTCAAAAAAGTTCTACATAGTTATATAGAATTATTATTCTGCTTTACCTACAAAATATCTGATTGCGATTACATCTAATTTTTAAAAATTGTTTATAATTACTAAAGCATTATAATTACTTTAGCATTATTATGCTTTAGTAATTATAAACAATTTTTAAAAATTAGATGTAATCGCAATCAGATATTTTGTAGGTAAAGCAGAATAATAATTCTATATAACTATGTAGAACTTTTTTGAAAGCAAAAAACTCATTGATAACTCGGTAACTCTATTTTGTAAAGACAACAAAAAGTTAATATGCCAAACTTATGTTCATATTTGTAAAAGAATAATGAAAAAACGTATGAAATAAAAGACCAGTCCGTGTATACTCTTAACATTGTGCTGTATGATATCTATTTGAAAATATTGACATTCATCTTAAAATAGAAATAACTATGTATTGCAAAGCTAATTAGAACAAAAATTGTGGCGCCATCTACTGTGGCATAGTCACGCTGAGCAAAATGAAGTGACACTCTGTTAATGCAAAAGAAATGTATTTTCCCCACAACAAAATATTGCAGAAATTTATGGAAATAAAATAATATACCGATTTATTTCTAACATGCAGTTATTACGGATATACATTAGGCCGGGTCGATTTGTGGGGAGGCAAAAAAATCGCCCATTGCTCAGTGAAAATCGTATTCTAGGGATCAAAATAAGAAACTTTGCCGAAGGAACCATACCTCTAAAACGAATTCTGATGTCCCAGAATTTGGGTCGAACTTTTGGGTAGGGGCAAATTTTGAAAAATCCCACTTTGACCCATTTAGAGTGCTCCAATCGAGTCCAAATGTATGACCGACCCCCACTAACTTTGGAGGCCAGACCCACCCATGCCAGTGGTATACCTCCTGGAACTCCGCTGTGGGGTTCCCCATATAAACATTTTAAAAAATCGCCAGTTTTGGCACTTTACATGAAAAAATCAGCGAAATGCCAATGTTTTTTTCTTTTTGGAGTTTATTTTTCTCTTTAGAAATTTATTTAGTCAGAACATATGTAAATAAAAAAATGAATTTAACTTAGTAATAGAAAAGAAATTTAAAAAATTTATTAGAAATTAGCGTTTTTACAACCCTTTTAAAACCAAGGCATCACTGTGATGCATTTTCATGTCGTAAACTTAGTTGTGTGGGTTTTATATTCAACCCTTTTAATAAATGAACGTATCACTGTGACACAATTGCAGGTCGTAAAATTGCTTGTGTGGGTTTTTAAGCCACCACAAGACACAGCTGCATGTCGTAAACTTACTTGTGTAGTTTTTTTATAGCACCTACTTAAGAAATGAAGGTTGTTTTTACAACCCTTTTTATGGCACCTTCTTAAGAAATGCGCGTTTTTTGCAACCATTTTAACAATTAAGGTATCACTGTAATGCACCGCAACCCTTTTAAAAAATGAACGTATCACTGTGACACAATTGCAGGTCGTAAAATTGCTTGTGTGGGTTTTTAAGCCACCACAAGACAAAGCAGGTAGAATTGAAATTACCATTTCATTCTTATTACATCTTCTCATAGACCATATACTATATAACGCAACAGTTTTTGTGAATGCATTAAGTCGTTGTGAAGAACTCAAAGTGTGAAATGCTAATTTCAGATAAAAAAATATTTAAAAAAACAATAATAAGTGAAGTGACCATTCCAAATCAAAAAGTTTACAATGAATCCACCATCCTCTACACCGCAAGATGAAGCAACAACAACATCAACAACTATCGAAAACCCAATAAGTCATAACCCAGGCATGATGTTACTGTTTTTGGTGTGTCTACTGATTTGACTGATCTTAATTTACCAACCCATCTGGATATCTTGAGATATTATTTTTACTTAAGCGAACGTGCAATAACAGAACAAAAAAAGTTTTCCCATAAATCATTCACTATTCAAGTACAAGATAAGTTGATTGGAATTTGGGAAAAACTTGGTATGGAAATAATGCTGAAAAAAAGTGAATGTAATAAATTGAATAGATTGCTTGACAAATATCAAAACCAAATCAAGAGAAGAAACAAAACCCAACAATTTACAGAGTATGTAAAATCTCTGGAAACAATTTTTTACATTGGAACATGTAAATGCGATTTGAAGGCAGCTCCATGTGCATGCGGCTTGGTTCCCGAACGCCTCAAAGAGTTTATGCACGATCAACATAATCAGAGAAGACTAACAATGGATGCATTTGTGATGGAAATTAAAGAGCAAGGAGCAACGTGTATGTCATCAATGCCAACATACCAAGATCCCGATGATTCAACATACGCACCGCCACCTGTTCAAGAAGATATGGATAGAAACACAAGTTCACAATACACAGAGAGATACGATTGTTTTAACTTTGCCTTGGTATGTGACAGATTTGGTGTGCCTGATAGAGTAGCATCAGCATTGGGAACCGCTCTTTTTCAAGATTTTAAATTTAAAGATAAGCATGGGAAACCTCTCATCATGGATAAATCGAAAGTTCGCAGAGAAAAAGAGAAATGCAGACAAGAAGTGCTTCGCAAACGGTTACATGATACCAATTTGTTAGCGTTTTCATTCGATGGCAGAAAAGATGATACTTTAACGATAGAAAAAATTGATAAGAAATATCATACTAGGATGGTAAAAGAACCTCATCTTGTTATTTTGAGAGAACCCAATTCTGATTTGATTGCTTACGTAAGACTGGAACGTGAAACCGCTGAATACAAAACAACCAAATTAAATGATTTTTTCAACGATAAAAATATATCACTGGATGCATTAATTGGAATATGCACTGACGGTGAGCCAACAAACACTGGCCCACACGGTGGAATTATACGACGATTCGAATTGCTGTTAGAAAGACCATTGCATTGGTTCGTTTGCCTTCTACACTTCAACGAACTTCCGTTTCGGCATTTGTTTGAAGCTTTGGATAAATCAACCAGCACTGGACCGAGATCGGCAACCGGAAAACTGAGCCGTCAAATCGAAACTTGTGAAACTCTTCCGGTAAGTTATTCTTATCATTCATTTATTATATTTGTCAACCATTATTAATTATTTTATTATTATATATTTTCAGGTGGTGGACGGCTTCCAGAAAATTGAGTTGCAAAATATGCCCCCTGCTCCAGAAAAAATTTAATTTTCCACCGATTCGAAGTACTTATACGACATGGCCCATTCAATTTCTAGCGGCGTGGTTTCGATGTATCTGGCTAACATCAAACCAGGGAAAATTGTACATTCTCGGTGGCTCACCAAGGCCGCTAGATTATTACGATTTTATGTGACAACGGAAAATCCAGATGCAAATTTAAGAATTCTGGTTGAATTCATAATTAAATGTTATGTGCCAATGTACTTGAATATCAAGTATTACAGCTCTGTCGTGTACGGCAGTGCATTATTCTTCAAGTTCATTGGTTGGTCACGATTTCTAGAACCTCGTTTACGCAAAATTGTCAATCAAGTAATTAAAGACCATTCATATTATGCGCATTCGGAAAATATCTTGTTATCAATGTTGTTTGATGATAGCAAAGAAAAGCGCGGCTGTGCTATCAAGAAAATTCTACGCTATCGAACCGATGTTGACGACCCAACGCAACTTAGAGCTTATAAAAAACCAGATATAAACTTTAATTGCACAAGTTACACGGAAATGATCAATGTGAATGACATAAATAACGTATTTGAACCACCATTCACGCGAAGCATTCCGTACGATACATTGAAAGAATATTTAAATCAAGATGATCCACCGTTTAATGATCCAAAAATTCCATCACACATACAAGGAACGGAATGACATGTTCAGTTGCTAGCTAGCGTTTCCAAACGGGTTATACCGGAAAATGTAGAGGCTGTTATGGTGACGACATTAGAGAGCCGTGCGAAATTGCCCAGACTTGAAAGTAAAAAAGACTTCAAACAATAATTTTTTTTAGTTTCTTTTCTATAACTAACTTTAATTAATTTTTTCATTTACATATGTTCTGACAAATAAATTTCTTAAGAGAAACAATAGATATTATTATAAATAAATAATAAATATTACTATAAATAAATAAAAATAAAGAAAAAAACAGGCATTTCGATTTTTTGAAATGTTTGTATGGGGAACCCCCAGGGGGTTCCAGGGGGTGTGCTACTGGCATGGGTGGGTCGGGCCTCCAAAGTTAGTGGGGGTCGGTCATACATTTGGACTCGATTGGAGCACTCTAAATGGGTCAAAGTGGGATTTTTCGAAAATTTGCCCCTACCCAAAAGTTCGACCCAAATTCTGGGACATCAGAATTCGTTTTAGAGGTATGGTTCCTTCGGCAAAGTTTCTTATTTTGATCCCTAGAATACGATTTTCACTGACCCACCCTAATATACATATATAGAATATATGTATGTATATTATTTGTAGGTATTATTTAATATGTGTATGTATGTATGTATGTATATGAAAATATTACACACAAAAAATACAACATCAAACGTTATTTTTGAGCTTTTCTCTTAAAATAAATTAATACATAAAATTTTTTTTTGCTAAATTTACATTGTTTTTTTTTATTGACTACTAGGTATTTTAGCATTATTTGCTTTAGATGCTGGTGAATTATTACTCCCTTTATATTACCACGTAGTGTCTGCTTGTCGAAAAAATTTTTGATCGATTCTAACCAGAGTTGATATTATATTATTATATTATTACCACAATGACCACCAAAACAACAAGTCCAGCTATGACAACAATACAACATTTAGAATAACAACAAGAACAATACAGAAACATCATATTTTTCATTTTTTTTTTTAATTTTTCAGAGATTTCCCTGGACCTATTCCACCGATTTTAATGATTTTTGAAATAAAAATCTTCCCACGAATTTGGTGAATGATTCTCACTGAAAATGGTCACCTTAGCTATCCTATTGACTGCGTGATCGTGACAAGAACAACATAGAAAATTATATTTTTTCAAGACTTTTTTTAGTTCTTCATTCAAATCTCGGGCCCTAATCGACCGATTTGGACGATTTTAAATAGCAAACTTCTCAGGATATTAGTGAATCATTTTTACATCAACGAGCACCCTAGCTGCCATATTGATTTCCACAGACGGACAGACGGCATTTTTTTTTTTTTTTTTATTTTTCATAAGAAAGCTTAGGATTTTTCCTTTAAAAGCTTTTTGGTCTCTTAGTGGGATGGGAGTGGGACATCTATCAAAATAAATGTTTTGTAACTCAAGACAACGGTTTTTCAATTTTTCACAAATGCACTATTTTGAATTTTTTCCTATTTGTGTGTAAAACCTTACAAATAAAACTTATACTGAGAAACTAGACAAATTAACCTTTCCGAAGGTATGTAACATACCTTCATAACATAACAGAAGAGAATGGTTTTCTGTAACCTGTAAGAGTTAATTACAACATTTCAATCTGAACACGAGGATGTTAGAATTGGCTTCACGAAATTAACCCAAATGAGGCCAAAACATTGCGTTTTGGCAGAAAGCAGCGGAACTCATACAGTATGCGTTTGCATTTACCATGAAAATGTTAAACTGATGTTGAAGGAAATCAACTTAAAGTATTTAACAGATGATTCGGCGGAAGATTTACACGATTACCGCGATTGCCTTAAATTGACTATGTGTCCTAATGCAACAACTCCTTGCCACTTAGGTGAATGTACCAATTGCCCGAAAACCACATTCATCAAAGAAAATTTAATCAACTCTTTAGATCGAGAATATATAGAGGAGGTCAAATTTGATTCTTGGATTCAGACTGACAGATGCACATTGAAAACAATCATTTTAAATGTGGATGATTTTGTGGAAGAAATGTGTACAGGATTGCTAAACTTGAGAAACTATGACTTTTTAGTCAAAGAGCAATGGTCATTCTTCAAGGATTTGAAGATACATTTGAAGTCTGGTGAATTCGTTATTTCATATGATTTCGCAGAAAACTATAAATATGTTCTTCAGGATACCATACAAGCATTCCACTTCAATAACGACCAAGCAACTATATTCACAGTAGTTATTTACTACATGAAAGATGAAAAACTGGAACACAAAAGTATGGCAATCATATCCGACGATTTAAAACATGATACCGCTGCAGTTTAGTACCAGAAGAGAATGCTAAAATTTCTAAAATCTAAATTTACAGTAAAGAAGGTATACTACGTTTCGGACGGAGCTCGTCAACATTTTAAAAACAAAGGTAGCTTGGCAAATCTTATGGCCCATGAAAAAGATTTTGGAATGCCAGCTGAGTGGCATTTCCATCCTACTGATCATGGTAAAGGAGCATATGATGGTATTGGAGCAAACCTTAAAAGAAATGCAGCGAAGTATAGCCTCCAGTGCTCTCGTCAAGATCGCATCTTAGATGCGACTGCTTTATTCCATTGGGCAAAGAGTTATTGTAAAGAAACTAAAATAGTTTTTAGTAGCAAAGAGGATCATCAGGAAACATTGAAAACACTGAAGAGCAGATTCGATGCTGCGGTAACAATCGATGGCACCGCTCAATACCATGCTTTTATACCGCTTGTCGATGGAAGACCCAAGTTGAAAAAGTTTTCTGCCTCTATTCAATGCGATTTCTTTCCAAAGACAACAAATAAACCAGCAGCGAAATCAACAGCTGAACCTAGTAACGCCAAGAAAGGATTGACAAAAAAACGCAGTAAATAAAGGCGACGAAAAAGCTGGATGAAAGACTGGGTATTTAAAAATTTACAAGACTTAAATACTTCATCAGCTACAATAAATTAAGTATAAAAATAGTTATGATATAAATGGATTTAATGCAATTAAGATTAAATTTTAATAAATTATTTATCTTTTTATTTTTAATATTATTATTATACATTAATTTAATTATTATTAAAAATAAATAAAAAGTAATAAATTTTCAACATTTCTATAGAAAAAAAGCGATTTTTTCCTGAGGTTAACATATTCTGAGTATTACAGTATCGAGGGTATAAAATTTTAGTTAGGTATTTTATATACCATAAGAAAGTTTAGTTTGTCTAGTTTCTCAGAATAAGGTTGAAAGGTTTTAGACACAAATAGGAAAAAATTCAAAATAGTGCATTTCTAACAAATTGAAAAACCGTTGTCTTGAGTTACAAAACATTTATTTTGATAGACACCCCACTCCCATCACACTAAGCGACCAAAAAGCTCTTAAAGGAAAAATCCTAAGCTTTCTTATGAAAAAAAAAAAAAAAAAATGCCCTTTTTGAAAAAAGGCAAAAAATGCTTTAATTTAGCAAAAAAAAAAGTCTACAAATCTAAACTCTTTGGGAGAAAATTTTCTAAGAACAATAGGTAATAAGTTACATGGATGAGAAAAAACACCTGTTTGGCCAAAATGTCAAATTTTGATCCCCTCTAAATCAGAGAGATCTGGACCGATCTTGTTGAAAAGTTGTGTCTAAGATACTATCCAATAGGACTAACCTTGGTGCAAATTTCATCCCGATCGGAAGACATCGGTTTCAAAAGTTGGTGCACTTGACATGAAATCCCCCATATATTTTGTGGGATCCAAAATTTTTTTTCTAATTATTACAAACGAAATGACAAACCCTCTGCACACTGGAGTGGAAGGTATAAAAAGTATGAACAATTTTTAATTTCAATCACCTTCTACTGTATACTCTAAGCCAGAGGGCGATACAAAAAAAATTGTAAAAGGTTTCTAAACATGAATAATAATAGTTCGCTGTTGTTTCATTCATTAGGAGAAGAAGCAAAAAAAAAACTAATGTATTTCTATTATAATATATCTAAATGTAGTAGAAATTATAATTTAAAATAAAAACATTTAATAAAAACAAAAAAGAACAATTTTTAATTTCAATCACCTTCTACTATATACTCTGTCAGAGAAAAAAAAAAATTATCTAAAGATGAATTATAATAATAGTTAATGGGTGATTCGAACAGAACAAAAACTATCAAACTGTAATTTAGGTTTCTGAACATGAATAATAATAGCCAGAGGGCGATTCAAAACTGGATGAAAAACTACATTTAGGTTTCTGAATATGATAATAATAATAATTAATGGGTGGTTCAAACAGTATCAAAACTGTCAAACTGCATGAAAAACTGCATTTAGGTTTGTGACTTTGCTAAAAAATAGTGCTGCCAGCCCTAAAAAACAGTGCTGCCAACCTAAAAGGGCTCGATGCATCAAAATGTACTGGAAGAGTGGTCTAGAACATACATAGCTATGCTACTATTAAACATTAAAATCGGCTCAAAAGGCAACTTCAAAGATTTCTTAGCCATTACTAAACATTTGGACTTTATAGGATTAAGACACAAACCATTTATATTTGCCAAGTCATGATAATGGTAAACAAAACCATACCGTTCGAGATTACGTTTTTGACAGCTGTCATAAGAGTCATATCTGATTAGTAATCCGTGGATCTTAAGATTGATTCTCTGCTTATCGGTGTGTAAAATAATATTCGAAGGACCAGGAGCGACGTTCAACACATCAATTTTGAATGGGCAACCCGTAAAATATTTTCAGTAGATCATGGAAGCGAAGAGGTCTCGTACAGTGTAATAAATAAAATTCGTACATAATCTTAAAAATAAATTTTTGCAGGTTTTGAGATACTTAAGAGATTTAAAACGTATTTTTGGAAAACAAAATAACTGTTTCAATTTCTAAAAAGAAAATCGCTTTATTTGTTCATTTGGCTATACATTCATTTGTATATAATTTTGGTAAATATTATTAATTATGTGCTCATAATTTTGTAAGTATGTGCTGAGCTGTCTTGTTTGTATGACTTATGTACTACCTGTATTGTACGCTATGTTTTATTATAGTTGTTGTATATAACTGTTCGTAATGCTAAGTTTTGTGTACATTATTTTATATATATGTGTCAGTATTAATAAAAATGCAGGAACTGCCTTTATCTAAACTAAAACATATTTCCATATACGATTAGTTTCATGATTTGTACCAATCTCGCTGACATACAATGCTGAGCCGTTCACACATACAGCGATGGAATGCGGATTCTTAAATTCACCCCAATGTCCAATGATAGTTTCGGAACGTGGAGCTATGGTGAAGCCCCGTACAGGCAACATTGATGTTGGACCATTCACGGCATAAACAATGTCACCATACGCAGCTACTCCAAAGACTCTACCTAAATCGGGTTCTTGTATTGTTGCCGCAGGTTGCCCCTCTCCCTGCGATGACTTCAGACCGGCTCTATGGTAAATACAATCATTTGTTAGTTGAGTTAATAGGAGAGAATCACTTGAAAAAGGTACTTACTTTGGACAAACGACTCTCATGTTTTCACGGTCGGCTATACAAAGTAAATCCAAATGTTCCAATAATGTTATAGCATGAGGTATTTGTAACGAAAGAAATTCTGTAAAATAAACATAAAACATTATAAAATGTACTTACAGTATTAATTATATTTATTGTTCTAATCTTAATGATATCGTTCTAATATCTGGTTGAAATTAAAACAGACCACAATTATTGAAAAGTGATGGCTTATGTTGGCGATATCAGAAAAAAACTTGAAAATTTTTATTTTATGTTAGGTAATAAATATAGCGAATAAGGCGTGCGCAGTTATTATACCCTGTATTTGTATATGAATTACAAATAAGAGGTCCTCGATTTAAAAAAAAGTTTTTTATATTACCCTTTCCCAAACGTTGTATAAATTTGTACACCCCTTAGGTTTAATCATTAAGAAAAGATGATACCAAAACTTCTTAACCTAAGTTCCTCATCGATGTCGCTTTTAAAAGGTATCAAGAAGTCTTTGCAATGAAGTGCATCAACATTTTATTTGCGAAAGGTCCAAGGTCAATATCAAAATTTTGTGATGAAATATCTTGAAAAGTGATATTTTAAAATATTTGTTGTCACTGATTGTCCTCTCTAAACTTGTACTAAATGTGATGATTGCGATTTTATTGGTTCTTGAGTTATTTGATTTTATATATGTGTATTTAGTTAACCACTTCGTTTTGCAACTTATAAATGCCAAACATTGAAAAAATAAGTTGGAATATAGCTCCAACAAATATATATAAAAAACAAGTAAGAGTGTTAAATTCGGCTGTGCCGAATCTTTGATACCCTCCACATCGGTTTGAGTCTTGATAATAAATGTAAATGAAAAAGTAAACAATTTGTTAAACTTAATACCAAATTATTTAAACAAATTCTTTGGGTTGGTTTTCGTCTTTTCTATTATTTCGGATTTATTTCGGTGTTTACTTTTTGGTCATCGTGGTTGCTGATCGGCATGCATTTAGGATATATACCTATATGCATACGTTTCCGGTTATATGACATAACTTCTCGTTTAATTTAGTTTTTGCTAATTAAATAGCTCGCTCTAAACTCCACTGCAAAGGTAATGGTTGTGTAGGGTGGCTATATGCACTAAATCGTGCTAATTGGAGATGGCTGTGTAGTTTCTTTTAACTGGCCAAATATTTCTTCATTGCGGCCATATAGGTCGGATGGAGTAACAAAATAATAATCAAAAAAAAAACTCTCTCAATTTTTATACCCTCCACTCCAGTGTGCAGAGGGTATATATAAGTTTGTCATTCCGTTTGTAATAATTAGAAAAAAAATTTTGGACCCCCATAAAATATATATATTTGTGATCCTTATAACAACCGGAGTTGATATAGCGATGTCCGTCTGTCCGTCTGTGGAAATCACGATGACGGCATCAATCGGGCAGCTAGGGTACTCGTTGGCATAAAAAATTATTCAGTAATATCCTGAAAAGTTTGCTATTAAAAATCGTCCAAATCGGTCGATTAGGGCCCGAGATTTGAATGAAGAACTAAAAAAAGTCTTGAAAAAATATAATTTTCTATGTTGTTCTTGTCACGATCACGCCTTCAATAGTGCAGCTACAGTGATCATTTTTAACGAGAATGATTCACCAAATTCATGGGAAGATATCTATTTCAAAAATCATTGAAATCGGTGGAACAGGTCCAGGGAAATCTCTGAAAAAGTAAAAAAAAAGAAAAATATGATGTTTCTATATTGTTCTTGTTTTATTCTAAATGTTGTGTTGCTGTCATAGCTGGACTTGTTGTTTTTGTGGTCGTTGGGGTAATAATATAATAAAAACTAACCCTTTGTACATTTTTTCCATTGTTTTGGCATCACTAAAAAAATTTATTAGATCATTTCTGTCATTACCACGAGCACGCCTGCAAAATTTCAGATCGAATGGGTCACGGGAAAGGGGTTAAAATCGATCCAAATTTTTTTCGACAAGCAGACACTACGAGTTAATATAAAGGGAGTAGAAATTCACCAACATCTAAAGCAAATAATGCTAAAATACCTAGTTGTTAACTACTGTGGCATAGTCACGCTGAGCAAAATGAAGTGACACTCAGTTAATGCAAAAGAAATGTATTTTCCCCACAACAAAATATTGCAGAATTTTATGTAAATAAAATAATATACCGACTTATTTCTAACATGCAGTTGTTATGGATGTACATATATAATATACTAGATGTAACCCGGTGTGCTTCGCTACACCCTCCCCCTCCCCCGCCCTTCCGAATTGTTATGAAAAGGCTCACGCAAAGTCCCAAGGCTCTCACTAACACAGTTATTCAGATATATCACATATAATATTAAGTTTGTAAAGGATGCCATGCGCATTTGTCCAATCCCGCCCACTTTTTTGTCTGACTACTCACGTTAATAATAGATAACCTGAGATAAATTTTCAAAGCTCTCTCTATCATAGTACTTAATATATATGATATTAAAAATTTACTCTGTATGGGAGGTGCCACGTCCACTAAAAATATTAAAAAAACACAGCCTGTAGCACTTCCGATATTCGCAGTAAGAATCAGTTAAAATTTCAGGAAGATCAGATAAGTCGTTACGGAGATTACCTCCTACAAACAAACAAACACATTACCTCTTTATTATGCTAAGTATAGATCATTAATATAGATTCATTTATTTTGATACTTGCTGATATAAAATGTTTTTTGTTTTTTTTAATTCGGTACAACAATTATCAGATTTTTCGGCGTTCCTGCCCTGGAGGTACATGTAGCTGCCCATGAGAAGAACATGGATTTTCCAAATTAGATCTGGCACCACTCAACTATTGGCTTTTAACTTAAAATATCACTTGGCAATTTTTATTTTTTTTTTTGCGATTTTTGATTTTGCCCATTTTTGATTTTGAAGATTTTTGTTTTTGGGCGATTTTTATTTTTCGCGATTTTTGGGTTTGGCGATTTTTGATTTTGACGATATATTTTCCACGACAAATCACATTGATAACTAATGTACTTGTCAAAAGACTGTTGCTTTCGTAGTACATCATATTTTTGATATAGGAGGTGCCACGCCCACTTATCCCATCCCGCCCAATTTTTATTGGACTACTCACATTAATATCTGATGGACTCGTGCAAAATTTCGAGCCTTTCCCAATTATATGATATTAGATATCTACTTTACATGGGCGGTGCTACGCCCACTGCTTCGATCACGCCCATTTTTTTGTTCGACTAATCACACAAAGAACCTATGGGCTCACGCAAAGCCACAAAGCTCTCTCTTTTACAGTACTCCAAATATATGAAATTAAATAGTTACTTTGCATGGGGAGTTCCACGCCCATTGTTGTGAACCCGCCAATTTTTTATCTGACTACTCATATTAAGATCTGATGGTGTCTTGCAAAGTGCCAAAGCTTCCCTCTATTAGTACACCAGTTATATGATAGCATATATTTACTTTGTAATGGTTGTGTAGGGTGGCTATATGCACTAAATCGTGCTAATTGGAGATGGCTGTGTAGTTTCTTTTAACTGGCCAAATATTTCTTCATTGCGGCCATATAGGTCGGATGGAGTAACAAAATAATAATCAAAAAAAAAACTCTCTCAATTTTTATACCCTCCACTCCAGTGTGCAGAGGGTATATATAAGTTTGTCATTCCGTTTGTAATAATTAGAAAAAAAATTTTGGACCCCCATAAAATATATATATTTGTGATCCTTATAACAACCGGAGTTGATATAGCGATGTCCGTCTGTCCGTCTGTGGAAATCACGATGACGGCATCAATCGGGCAGCTAGGGTACTCGTTGGCATAAAAAATTATTCAGTAATATCCTGAAAAGTTTGCTATTAAAAATCGTCCAAATCGGTCGATTAGGGCCCGAGATTTGAATGAAGAACTAAAAAAAGTCTTGAAAAAATATAATTTTCTATGTTGTTCTTGTCACGATCACGCCTTCAATAGTGCAGCTACAGTGATCATTTTTAACGAGAATGATTCACCAAATTCATGGGAAGATATCTATTTCAAAAATCATTGAAATCGGTGGAACAGGTCCAGGGAAATCTCTGAAAAAGTAAAAAAAAAGAAAAATATGATGTTTCTATATTGTTCTTGTTTTATTCTAAATGTTGTGTTGCTGTCATAGCTGGACTTGTTGTTTTTGTGGTCGTTGGTGTAATAATATAATAAAAACTAACCCTTTGTACATTTTTTCCATTGTTTTGGCATCACTAAAAAAATTTATTAGATCATTTCTGTCATTACCACGAGCACGCCTGCAAAATTTCAGATCGAATGGGTCACGGGAAAGGGGTTAAAATCGATCCAAATTTTTTTCGACAAGCAGACACTACGAGTTAATATAAAGGGAGTAGAAATTCACCAACATCTAAAGCAAATAATGCTAAAATACCTAGTTGTTAACTACTGTGGCATAGTCACGCTGAGCAAAATGAAGTGACACTCAGTTAATGCAAAAGAAATGTATTTTCCCCACAACAAAATATTGCAGAATTTTATGTAAATAAAATAATATACCGACTTATTTCTAACATGCAGTTGTTATGGATGTACATATATAATATACTAGATGTAACCCGGTGTGCTTCGCTACACCCTCCCCCTCCCCCGCCCTTCCGAATTGTTATGAAAAGGCTCACGCAAAGTCCCAAGGCTCTCACTAACACAGTTATTCAGATATATCACATATAATATTAAGTTTGTAAAGGATGCCATGCGCATTTGTCCAATCCCGCCCACTTTTTTGTCTGACTACTCACGTTAATAATAGATAACCTGAGATAAATTTTCAAAGCTCTCTCTATCATAGTACTTAATATATATGATATTAAAAATTTACTCTGTATGGGAGGTGCCACGTCCACTAAAAATATTAAAAAAACACAGCCTGTAGCACTTCCGATATTCGCAGTAAGAATCAGTTAAAATTTCAGGAAGATCAGATAAGTCGTTACGGAGATTACCTCCTACAAACAAACAAACACATTACCTCTTTATTATGCTAAGTATAGATCATTAATATAGATTCATTTATTTTGATACTTGCTGATATAAAATGTTTTTTGTTTTTTTTAATTCGGTACAACAATTATCAGATTTTTCGGCGTTCCTGCCCTGGAGGTACATGTAGCTGCCCATGAGAAGAACATGGATTTTCCAAATTAGATCTGGCACCACTCAACTATTGGCTTTTAACTTAAAATATCACTTGGCAATTTTTATTTTTTTTTTTGCGATTTTTGATTTTGCCCATTTTTGATTTTGAAGATTTTTGTTTTTGGGCGATTTTTATTTTTCGCGATTTTTGGGTTTGGCGATTTTTGATTTTGACGATATATTTTCCACGACAAATCACATTGATAACTAATGTACTTGTCAAAAGACTTTTGCTTTCGTAGTACATCATATTTTTGATATAGGAGGTGCCACGCCCACTTATCCCATCCCGCCCAATTTTTATTGGACTACTCACATTAATATCTGATGTACGCGTGCAATATGTCGAGCCTTTCCCAATTAAATGATATTAGATATCTACTTTACATGGGCGGTGCTACGCCCACTGCTTCGATCACGCCCATTTTTTTGTTCGACTAATCACACAAAGAACCTATGGGCTCACGCAAAGCCACAAAGCTCTCTCTTTTACAGTACTCCAAATATATGAAATTAAATAGTTACTTTGCATGGGGAGTTCCACGCCCATTGTTGTGAACCCGCCAATTTTTTATCTGACTACTCATATTAAGATCTGATGGTGTCTTGCAAAGTGCCAAAGCTTCCCTCTATTAGTACACCAGTTATATGATAGCATATATTTACTTTGTACGGGCGGTGCCACGCCCACTGCTCCGATCACGCCCATTTGTTGTCTAACTAATCATATGAATAACTTATGGGTTTACACAAAGTCCCAAGACTCTCACTATAACAGTACTCCAGATATATGGCATTATATATTTTATTTGTATGGCAGGTACCACGCCTATTGGTCCGATACTGCCCATTTTTTGTCCGACTGCTCACATTAATAATAGGTGACATCAGACAAATTTGAAAAACTCTCTCTATCATAGTACTCGAGATATATAACATTGAATTATTACTTGTATGGGAGGTACCACGCCCATTTCTCCGATCCGGCCCATTTCCGGCGTGGCTACTAATATTAACAATAGGTGACCTCACACAAATTTGCAAAGCGCTCCTTATCATAATCTATACTAATATAATAAAGAGGTAATGTGTGTTTGTTTGTTTGTTTGTTTGTTTGTTTGTTTGTAGGGGGTAATCTCCGTAACTAGCCATCTGATCTTCCTGAAATTTTCACAGAGTCTTACTGCGGATATGGGAAGTGCTATAGGCTATAATTTTTTTAATATTTTTAGTGGGCGTGGCACCTCCCACACAAAGTAAATTTTTAATATCATATACATATATTGAGTATTATGATAAGGAGCGCTTTGCAAATTTGTGTGAGGTCACCTATTGTTAATATTAATAGCCACGCCGGAAATGGGCCGGATCGGAGAAATGGGCGTGGTACCTCCCATACAAGTAATAATTCAATGTTATATACCTCGAGTACTATGACAGAGAGAGTTTTTCAAATTTGTCTGATGTCACCTATTATTAATGTGACATCAGACGTGGCACCGCCCGTACAAAGTAAATATATGATATCATATAACTGGTGTACTAATAGAGGGAAGCTTTGGCACTTTGCAAGACACCATCAGATCTTAATATGAGTAGTCAGATAAAAAATTGGGGTGTTCACAACAATGGGCGTGGAACTCCCCATGCAAAGTAACTATTTAATTTCATATATTTGGAGTACTGTAAAAGAGAGAGCTTTGTGGCTTTGCGTGAGCCCATAGGTTCTTTGTGTGATTAGTCGAACAAAAAAATGGGCGTGATCGAAGCAGTGAGCGTAGCACCGCCCATGTAAAGTAGATATCTAATATCATATAATTGGGAAAGGCTCGAAATTTTGCACGAGTCCATCAGATATTAATGTGAGTAGTCCAATAAAAATTGGGCGGGATGGGATAAGTGGGCGTGGCACCTCCTATATCAAAAATATGATGTACTACGAAAGCAACAGTCTTTTGACAAGTACATTAGTTATCAATGTGATTTGTCGTGGAAAATATATCGTCAAAATCAAAAATCGCCAAACCCAAAAATCGCGAAAAATAAAAATCGCCCAAAAACAAAAATCTTCAAAATCAAAAATGGGCAAAATCAAAAATCGCAAAAAAAAAAATAAAAATTGCCAAGTGATATTTTAAGTTAAAAGCCAATAGTTGAGTGGTGCCAGATCTAATTTGGAAAATCCATGTTCTTCTCATGGGCAGCTACATGTACCTCCAGGGCAGGAACGCCGAAAAATCTGATAATTGTTGTACCGAATTAAAAAAAACAAAAACATTTTATATCAGCAAGTATCAAAATAAATGAATCTATATTAATGATCTATACTTAGCATAATAAAGAGGTAATGTGTTTGTTTGTTTGTAGGAGGTAATCTCCGTAACGACTTATCTGATCTTCCTGAAATTTTAACTGATTCTTACTGCGAATATCGGAAGTGCTACAGGCTGTATTTTTTTTAATATTTTTAGTGGACGTGGCACCTCCCATACAAAGTAAATTTTTACTATCATATATATTAAGTACTATGATAGAGAGAGCTTTGAAAATTTATCTCAGGTGAGTAGTCAGACAAAAAAGTGGGCGGGATTGGACAAATGCGCATGGCACCCTTTACAAACTTAATATTAAATGTGATATATCTGAATAACTGTGTTAGTGTGAGCCTTGGGACTTTGCGTGAGCCTTTTCATAACAATTCGGAAGGGCGGGGGAGGGGGAGGGTGTAGCGAAGCACACCGGGTTACATCTAGTACTCAATATATGTATATGATATTAAAAATTTACTTTGTGTGGGAGGTGCCACGCCCACTAAAAATATTAAAAAATTATAGCCTGTAGCACTTCCCATATCCGCAGTAAGACTCTGTGAAAATTTCAGGAAGATCAGATGGCTAGTTACGGAGATTACCCCCTACAAACGAACAAACAAACAAAGAAACACACATTACCTCTTTATTATATTAGTATAGATGTATATTATTTGTATTATTTAATATGTTTATATAAATTTATAAATAAATTTATACATAATTTTTTTTTTTGCTATATTTACGTTATTTTTTTTTATTAACAACTAGGTATTTTAGCATTATTTGCTGAAGATATTGGTGAATTTTCACTCTCTTTATATTAACTCGTAGTGTCTGCTTGTCGAAAAAATTTTGGATCGATTTTAACCAATTTCCCGTGAGCCATTCGGTCTGAAATTTTGCAGGCAGGCTCGTGGTAATAACAGAAATGATCTAACAAATTTTTAAAGTGATGCCAAAACAATGGAAACTTTTAAATTTTTTACCAGAGTTAATAAAAAAAAATGTGCAAAGGGTTAGTTTTTATTATATTATTACCACAACGACCACAAAAACAACAAGTCCAGCTATGACAACAACACAACATTTAGAATAACAACAAGAACAATATAGAAACATCATATTTTTCATTTTTTTTTTAATTTTTCAGAGATTTCCCTCGACCTATTCCACCGATTTTAATGATTTTTGAAACGGAAATCTTCCCATGAATTTGGTGAATCATTCTCACTAAAAATGATCACTGTAGTCTTATATTTTTTCAAGACTTTTTTTAGTTCTTCATTCAAATCTCGGGCCCTAATCGACCGATTTGGACGATTTCAAATAGCAAACTTTTCAGGATGTTAGTGAATCATTTTTTATGTCAACGAGCACCCTAGCTGCCCGATTAATGTCGTCATCGTGATTTCCACAGACGGACAGACGGACATCGCTATATCAACTCTGGCTGTTATAAGGATCACAAATATATATATTTTATGGGGTCCAAAATTTTTTTTCTAATTATTACAAACGGAATGACAAACTTATATATACCCTCTGCACACTGGAGTGGACGGTATAATAAAAATAAAAATTTTAAATTTACTTCTTATAACTTATAACTGATAACAAAGTATAATCCTTCTTAAAATTTCAAACAAACAAAACAATAAAAAAACAAGTAAGAAATTTATAGCCGGTCTAGACCGACTATACGATACCCTACACCATGCGTTTAGAGACCCTATCTCTCATGCACAACTAACTGGATGTAGAAAATAAGCATAAACCAAATTTGAGTGGGATTTTTATTAATTTTTTTTGGCTGCAAATATGAAAAAGTTCATATCGGATGCTATATCTATATGCGGACTAGGCCCAAAAATGGACAGATCTTGACTATCTTTGGTAAAGTCTCTTGCATTTTGCAAAAATATATACGAACAAAATTTGAAAAGAATTTTTCTTTTTTGATAGATTTAAGTGAAGATCGGGAAGCAGCTCTATAAGGGGCCTATGACTAAGAGTTGTCCCATAGGGATCATTTTTGGACTACTGATTAATGGATGTAATAAACCCATACACACCCAATTTGATTTCATAGGGGTCATTTGTTTGGGGGCTAGGTCTGAACATGGAGCGATTCTCACCAATTTCAACAGCATTCATCCTATGGCCAATAAAAGCTTATATACCAAATTTCATCAAAACATATTCATATTTGCGACCTGCAGTTTGATTACAAGCTTACTTGGACACACAGACGGACGGACGAACGGACGTTTAATCGAATCAGATAGTGATTCTGATTCGATCGGTATAATAAAAGACGGGTCTAGGTCAAATATTTTTGGTAGTTACAAACAGCAGCACAAAGTCATTATACCCAAACCACATAGTGGTATAGGGTATAAAAACGTAAAGAAAAACAACACAAATTTTTTTAAAAACTAAGGGATTAGCATCGTTTATCCCCAAAAACAAGATCAGTGCAGTTTGCACAAAACATAAGTGCATACTAATTTATGTGTATTTCGTATAGCAACAAAACAGTACACTACCAGTATGAGTGAAGAAAATAGTGAAGACGATAGTGATACATGTTGGCAAATAGTACCAACAAAACGTAAAATAAATGAATCTGTTAAACTATACCAACAAAAACGTTTTAACTTTTCAAGTGAACCCAGCACATCATCCTACAACAAATTTGCAGCCCTTGATATGGAAGACGTAGAATGTGAAAATGCAGAAGCAACACCTAAACCCCCACCAATTTGCATACGAAATGTAGGAAATATTAATATGTTATTATTAAAAGAATTTATGAATAAACTTTGCATTCAGATTTTTTTCAATATTTTTCTTCTCTCAAACCTCTATAACTAGAGTTCTAATTAACGTGTAATGGTGCGGCGTTGGTGGAAGATCCGCTTCCGTTTCCCTGAGCCTTTGCTGGTCGCACGTGCTGGCGTAGGGGCCTAGCTCGCCGGATGGGTGGGGTCTTGCTCAGGCCCAGGGAAACCGCACTACAGATTTTCACGTGCGATTTACACAAAAACTGTCAAAACACGGACGCTAAATGGATGGATGGCCATACTTACCTTGGGATTGGGGACTAGGTGTTCTGCCCCTTTTGCCCTCCCAACCATGTTACCTCGACTCCATCTTAATTGGAGGTAACCCACTGCAATGAAAAGATTTTGGTTTGGTTTGGTTTTCTACATTGGTTTAACAAAAAAGTTTATTTTTATTTAGGAAAATTTTTAGATTAATTTTATATTTAGCAAAGTTCTTAATTTAGAAAATTTTTAGTTAAATTTTAGTTTAAATTTATATTTAGAAAATTTTTATATTTCGAATATTTTATATTTTGCGAATTTTGACATTTCGAAAATTATATATTTATTTAAATTTTATAATTAGAAAACTTTTTTATGTAATTTTAGAAAAATTTTGTATTTAGGTAAATTTTTATATTTAGAATACCTTACAATTAGCTAATTTTTTTTAATGACAAAAATTTGGTTTAATTAGAAAACCTCACATTTAGAAAACTTTTACACTCTAATTAGAAAAATCTTAAAAAAAAATCTCTTAAATTTCTATAATTTTAAATTTAGGTTAATTTTTAAATTTTTATATCTAGCAAAATTTAATTTTAGGGACATTTTAATTTTAGGAAAATGTTAAATTTAGAAAAATTTTAAAGTATAGCATAATTTAAATTTTAGGAGAAATTTTAAATTTAGCTTAATTTTATACATATTTAGGAAAATTATTTTCATTTATGAAATTTTTAGTTTTAACAAAAGTTGACTTTTAGCACTATTTAATTTTAGGACAATTTTTAATTTTTAGGAAAATTTTTAATTTTTAGGAAAATTTTTAAATTTTAATAAAAAATTTTTAATAGTAGAAAAAAATTTTTAATAGTAGAACAATTTTAAATTAGCTCACTTTTAATTTTTGCACAACTTTCATATCGCCATATCGCTGGTGTTGCATTCCGATGAGGTACCGATGAAGCTGCTGCCGCCGGACGCCGTGGTTGTGTCTCGCAATATTCTTTTCAATTTTGGCATGTAACTTTATTAAAACTCCTTCACATTTCATTAGGGTTTCCATTTTAAGTTTTTTTTTTTTTTTTTATTCAATTGAAATTTTACGATGAATTCTTCGTATTAATAAAGATGAGCATTAATTGCAGATTTAACAAAATAATTTTAATGATGATATTATTTTATCGTTATTGACGAGAATTTAGCATAAACTTATGAATAGTTGTAAATTTTTTTTTTTCTACGTTTGAGTTTTTAGTTTTCTTATGAATTGTTTATTTAATAGATTTAATATTCTAAGTAGCTGGTGGTTGTTTAAATATTTTTCACGCAAATATTAAACATATAATTAATAAAAACCGAACAACAAATGTCATTAAAATCTAGTTTTTTTTTTTTCTCTTAAAGTTTATTTAATTTTTTATTGGTTTTATTTCTTAAATTTTACACTTTCTTTTCTTCTTAAACTTATCTTTTTTTTTCTAAACTTAATTTTTCTTTAATTTTCTGAAACTTAAATTTAATTTTTTAAATTATTCTAAACTTCACTTAATTTTTAATTTATTTTCACTTAATTTAATTTTAATTTCGAAGGAGGTTTATCATCAACCTTATATTTCAACAAACAAAATTCAACTCTTAAAATTTATTTTAATATTTTAATAAATTTTAATAAATTCACTTTATTTTAAGTTTCTTACTTTCTAAATTTTTTCTTCTTTTTGAACAACTGTCCTTACACTACATTTTAAATTATTCAGAGGGTTTTACCTCAACCTTTACGTTCAAATGCCAAACTTCAACTCTTCTAAACTTATTTTAACACTTAATTTTAATTTAATTTAACTTTACTTTAAGTTTTTACATTTTTAATTTTTAAGAGGTTTTTCCTCAACCTTTTTGCTTTGACGGTCACATTTCAACTCCTTGTTTAATTTTAAAATCTTGTTAATCAAGCTACACTTCTTCATTCATTCCTCTGCAGATAAAAACCTGTTTATTAAACAAACAAAATCACCACCGCATTGAGAACATTCATATGCATTCATAATATTCTCTAGTATTTATAACACTCCCACTCATATATGACTATGAGAGCAAGTGAGATCCATACAAGAAAATACGTGGTTTGACCAGCATGATTGCATATGAATGTGTTCATGATTTCATACAACCAATGAAGAGAAAAAAACACATAAATCAGTTTGCCAAAAAAAAAAATACCATATAGGGTGTTGTTTATACGTACATACTTGAACTTGAAAATAATTTCAAGATCAAGGTTATTATTTTTTCTTCTTTCTTATTCTGCCTGTACCAGAAATTCTTCTGCTACAGTGCAGAGCAAAAAAGATCACTGTCACAAAACAGATGGTTTTGATTTCCGTGAAAGGAAAAATCAACTGAAAACGGTTCGATGGGTTTTTAAGGTTTGCCACTTTTAAAACTTTGCCTTGATTTTAGGTCTTCTGCATATAAAAAAAAAAGAAATGAAAACAGCAGTTTACGCTGTTAGGGGTTTTTCAAAACATGGTTCGATATCCATCGCTTAACGGAAAAGATTCCAACACAGAGATTTTTGGTTATTTTTTTAAAAATTCAGTGTATTGGATTCTTATATCTAACAGAGACCTTAAACCAGCGATTTTTGTTCCTTTCAAAATTCGGTGATTTAAGTTCTCTCATTAAACAATGGACATGGCTCGATATCCATCGTTCAACGGAAAAGATTCCAACACAGAGATTTTTGGTTATTTTAAAAATTCAGTGTATTGGATTCTTATATCTGACAGAGACCTCAAACCAGCGATTTTTGTTCTTTTCAAAATTTGGTGATTTAAGTTCTCTCATTAAACAAGGGACATGGACGCAGAGGTTTTGGGGGGACCTTACTAAATTAAAAGCGGTGTTTTGAACTCTCTTATCATAAACAAAAAGGCCTTAAACAGAGGTGTTGTTGGCAAAGGGCGTAATACATGACTATCTCTAACATGGTGTTAGGCTATGTTATGAGATAATGAATGAATGAAGATTAGCTTAATGTCAACAATTTCATAATGAATCAAATTTAAATCAATATCAAAAAAAAAAGACTTTGGAAAATTAAATCGGATTCTAAAATTTAAATTAGATTCAATACAAAAATTCAATTAGGTTTTAAAATTATATTAGGTTCAAATCGAACCCACGCAAAAGTTTTAAATATTTTACATTTTTTTCCAATAAATGTATCCCCAATGCAGTAATCAAAACCAAACCAATTACTACAAAAAAAATCCGTAAGTAAGTATGACCATCCATCAAAAAAAATAAACATTTAAAATTTGAGACTTTAAATTGTTTCCGAATCTTTGCTACGATTTCGTACTATAAAAATTATTTCGGATAAGTAACCGGTTCATTTAGAACGAAATTCTTATATTCCGGAAATAATCTTTACTGACCAAAGCAAAGTAAAAAAATCACACAAAATTAAATTAAATTGTTGAAGGGTGAACTTAAATTCAAAACCCATCCCAATTTCGGTTAATTTAAATAGCGATATACGCATATTTAATCAAAATTCAAGAAATTGAAAGGAGGCATGAATTTAAGAACACATATATAAAAAAAATTAGGAACAATTGGTGCTTTCCCGGTGCACAGATGTTAAAATTAAAATAAATTAAAGTTCCTATTTAGGCAAAAACAAAATTTAAGTAATAAAAAAATGGACTATTGTTTCGGGCCCCACGTTGGGCGCCATTTCTGTAATGGTGCGGTGGGTGGTGGAAGATCCGCTTCCGTTTCCCTGAGCCTTTGCTGGTCGCACGTGCTGGCGTAGGGGCCTAGCTCGCCGGATGGGTGGGGTCTTGCTCAGGCCCAGGGAAACCGCACTACAGATTTTCACGTGCGGTTTACACAAAAACTGTCAAAACACGGACGCTAAATGGATGGATGGCCATACTTACCTTGGGATTGGGGACTAGGTGTTCTGCCCCTTTTGCCCTCCCAACCATGTTACCTCGACTCCATCTTAATTGGAGGTAACCCACTGCAATGAAAAGATTTTGGTTTGGTTTGGTTTTCTACATTGGTTTAACAAAAAAGTTTATTTTTATTTAGGAAAATTTTTAGATTAATTTTATATTTAGCAAAGTTCTTAATTTAGAAAATTTTTAGTTAAATTTTAGTTTAAATTTATATTTAGAAAAAATTTTTATATTTAGAAAATTTTTATATTTCGAATATTTTATATTTTGCGAATTTTGACATTTCGAAAATTATATATTTATTTAAATTTTATAATTAGAAAACTTTTTTATGTAATTTTAGAAAAATTTTGTATTTAGGTAAATTTTTATATTTAGAATACCTTACAATTAGCTAATTTTTTTTAATGACAAAAATTTGGTTTAATTAGAAAACCTCACATTTAGAAAACTTTTACACTCTAATTAGAGAAATCTTAAAAAAAATCTCTTAAATTTCTATAATTTTAAATTTAGGTTAATTTTTAAATTTTTATTTCTAGCAAAATTTAATTTTAGGGACATTTTAATTTTAGGAAAATGTTAAATTTAGAAAAATTTTAAAGTATAGCATAATTTAAATTTTAGGAGAAATTTTAAATTTAGCTTAATTTTATCCATATTTAGGAAAATTATTTTCATTTATGAAATTTTTAGTTTTAACAAAAGTTGACTTTTAGCACTATTTAATTTTAGGACAATTTTTAATTTTTAGGAAAATTTTTAATTTTTAGGAAAATTTTTAAATTTTAATAAAAAATTTTTAATAGTAGAAAAAAATTTTTAATAGTAGAACAATTTTAAATTAGCTCACTTTTAATTTTTGCACAACTTTCATATCGCCATATCGCTGGTGTTGCATTCCGATGAGGTACCGATGAAGCTGCTGCCGCCGGACGCCGTGGTTGTGTCTCGCAATATTCTTTTCAATTTTGGCATGTAACTTTATTAAAACTCCTTCACATTTCATTAGGGTTTCCATTTTAAGTTTTTTTTTTTTTTTTTTTATTCAATTGAAATTTTACGATGAATTCTTCGTATTAATAAAGATGAGCATTAATTGCAGATTTAACAAAATAATTTTAATGATGATATTATTTTATCGTTATTGACGAGAATTTAGCATAAACTTATGAATAGTTGTAAATTTTTTTTTTCTACGTTTGAGTTTTTAGTTTTCTTATGAATTGTTTATTTAATAGATTTAATATTCTAAGTAGCTGGTGGTTGTTTAAATATTTTTCACGCAAATATTAAACATATAATTAATAAAAACCGAACAACAAATGTCATTAAAATCTAGTTTTTTTTTTCTCTTAAAGTTTATTTAATTTTTTATTGGTTTTATTTCTTAAATTTTACACTTTCTTTTCTTCTTAAACTTATCTTTTTTTTTCTAAACTTAATTTTTCTCTAATTTTCTGAAACTTAAATTTAATTTTTTAAATTATTCTAAACTTCACTTAATTTTTAATTTATTTTCACTTAATTTAATTTTAATTTCGAAGGAGGTTTATCATCAACCTTATATTTCAACAAAAAAAATTCAACTCTTAAAATTTATTTTAATATTTTATAAATTTTAATAAATTCACTTTATTTTAAGTTTCTTACTTTCTAAATTTTTTCTTCTTTTTGAACAACTGTCCTTACACTTCATTTTAAATTATTCAGAGGGTTTTACCTCAACCTTTACGTTCAAATGCCAAACTTCAACTCTTCTAAACTTATTTTAACACTTAATTTTAATTTAATTTAACTTTACTTTAAGTTTTTACATTTTTAATTTTTAAGAGGTTTTTCCTCAACCTTTTTGCTTTGACGGTCACATTTCAACTCCTTGTTTAATTTTAAAATCTTGTTAATCAAGCTACACTTCTTCATTCATTCCTCTGCAGATAAAAACCTGTTTATTAAACAAACAAAATCACCACCGCATTGAGAACATTCATATGCATTCATAATATTCTCTAGTATTTATAACACTCCCACTCATATATGACTATGAGAGCAAGTGAGATCCATACAAGAAAATACGTGGTTTGACCAGCATGATTGCATATGAATGTGTTCATGATTTCATACAACCAATGAAGAGAAAAAAACACATAAATCAGTTTGCCAAAAAAAAATACCATATAAGGTGTTGTTTATACGTACATACTTGAACTTGAAAATAATTTCAAGATCAAGGTTATTATTTTTTCTTCTTTCTTATTCTGCCTGTACCAGAAATTCTTCTGCTACAGTGCAGAGCAAAAAAGATCACCGTCACAAACGTAGGCTGTTGACATAGGTCTAAGAACACTCAGTGGATCAAGCTTAAATTCGTTGGGTTTGAGGAAAGTTATGCGTGGAGAATCAACTTCACTTTTACTGTACGTTAACTTATCTTGACATATTTTGGCATTACTGTACGTTAACTTCTCTTGGCAAATTCGTTGGGTTTGAGGAAAGTTACGCGTGGACAATCAACTTTACTTTTACTGTACGTTAACTTCTCTTGGCATATTTTGGCATTACTGTACGTTAACTTCTCTGGGCAAATTTTGGTATTATATTATAAAAATTAATATAATATAATATAATATAATGCTGCGGAGCAGCAGGGGTCCTCTAGTTATGATTAAGAAAATAAGTAGTGTAATATCTATAAATGATTTCAATTATAAATCTTTAAGAGAACGTCAAGTGCGTTTGATCGTTAAAAGTGTAGATTCGCACAGAAAAGTTGTTAAATATTTAGAATGTTTCCATACGTTTCAGTTAAAACAAGAAAAACTTTTAGATTTGTCGTTAAAGGGCTTCACCATTCAACTCCTATAGAAGATATAAAGAGTAAATTAGAATTATTAGGCCACCATGTAAGATCTGTAACTAATGCTAAAAGTAGTGTTACGAAGGAACCTCTCTCTACGTTTTTCATGGACTTAGACCCGAATGCTAATAATAAAGAAGTTTATGATATAAAAGACTTAAATAATGCTTTGGTTAAAATTGAGCCACCAATTAGAACCAATGAGTTAGTATAATGCCAAAGATGTCAACTTGTTGGTCATACTAAATCGTATTGCAAAAGACCTTACGGATGTATTATATGTGGAATGCCTCCTCCAACTTTCGAATGTTAAAAATCCGTTGATATTCCACCTCGTTGTATACATTGCTTAAACAACCACACTGCCAGTTATAAAGGTTGTAGAGTTTAAAAAGATCTTGTTTCAAAAAGACCTAACAAACAAAGTTATAACTCAAATGGTCAAAAAAAAAACTCATGAACCCTACAAAATATCCCCAATTAAGTAGAGCACAAAACAATCAATAAAGCAAAACAGGTACAATGTATCATATTCCGAAGCATTAAAAGCACCAGATTTCAACTATAGGGCGCCTGCTACACGTTCAATATATCTGTCACAAGCGATAACCGCCTAAGTCGACTTAAGAATGATTTGAGTTATGTAGGCTATCATATTCTACTAAAACGCGTTATATTTACGTGAAATCCCCATTTCTCTATCACTGTTTATTAAAAAGTTATTAATAAAAATATACTGACCTGAGTCGTAATGAAGCCTCATAACATTTATGTATATAAAAAGCAATTTTTCTCGAAAGCATGATTTTCGACTTAGGCGGTTAATGCTTGTGACCACAGATATATTGACGGCGATCCAAGTATCACAATATTATTGAAAGTGTAGCATGCAATATTGATGGATCACGATCCATATCGCAGAAGAGCCTGATTTTGTGAAATCGAGATCGCGTGTTGCGATTCACGCGATAAATATTGCACGCGTAGCACACTTCATGATATCAATTCGCTATACGTCAGTAAAAACGATACGTCAGTGAAGCGTGTTATCAATTTACGATAGGGCAACAAGAAGGAAAAGTAATAAAATAATAAATCAGTGAAAATAAATTCAATAAAAAACAAGTAAGAGTGTTAAATTCGGCTGTGCCGAATGTAAACAAAATATTGGAAAAAGTAAACAATTTGTTAAACTTAATACCAAATTATTTCAGAAAATTCTTTGATTGGTTTTCGTCTTTTCTATTATTTCGGATTTATTTCGGTGTTTGCTTTTTGGTCATCGTGGTTGCTGATCGGCATGCATTTAGGTTATATACCTATATGCATGCGTTTCCGGTTATATGACATAACTTCTCGTTTAATTTAGTTTTTGTTAATTAAATAGCTCGCCTTAACCTCCATTGCAAAGGTAATGGTTGTGTAGGGTGGCTATATACATTAAATCGTTCTAATTGGAGATGGCTGTATACTTTCTTTTAATTGGCCAAATATTTCTTCATTGCGGCCATATAGGTCGGATGGACTAACAAAATAATAACCAAAAAAAGCTCTCTCAACTTTTTTTATTAAAACATTGCCATATTTTAAAACATAGAGAATATATTTATAATAATAAGTAATCAAATTAGGGATGCCAAACGCAAAAAACCAAATGTCCCAAACATGTTAAATAAAATAATTTGTTATCTTTATTTTCTGAAAAACTTCAAATTTTCATCCAAAAAAAATTTTGAAAATTTATATATAAATAACATTCTCATCAAATTGCGTTTATTTATGTGACAATTTCTATGTTCGATAACAACAACAGCTGACTTTAACAATAGCGAATATCGTTTAAAATTTTTACTAATAATTTTGTAATTTTCTTTTTTTTAACGATTCGACTATCGTTAAAATAAGTTACTTAATCGCTGTACTGAAAAGTTATTAATTTCTCCTGAATGGCAATATTTTTTTTAAATGTAAACATTTTTTAAATGTAAACATATTTGGTGTTTTTTTATTTTGGAATTTCAATTTGTGTTTAACGAATAAAATTTATATATTTAAGATGCAATTGAAGTCTTCTAAATTTAAAATTATTATTTCCGACGTTTTGATATGATTTTCTGAAATTCAATTAATATTTTCTAATTTATAATTGGAAATTTTAATTCCAGTTTTTAGAATTGATATTTTCTTAAATTTAAATGGAAAATTTAAAAAGTGAAATTTTGTATTTATGTGAATAATAATGCTTTAGTAATTATAAACAATTTTTAAAAATTAGATGTAATCGCAATCAGATATTTTGTAGGTAAAGCAGAATAATAGTTCTATATAACTATGTAGAACTGTTTTAAAGAAAAAAACTCATTGATGAACTCGGTAACTCTATTTTATAAAGACAACAAAAAGTTAACATGCCAAACTTATGTTCATATTTGTAAAAGAATAATGAAAAAACGTATGAAATAAAAAACCAGCCCGTGTATACTCTTAACATTGTTCTGTATGATATCTAGTTGAAAATATTGACATTCATGTTAAAATGGAAATAACTATTGCAAAGCTAATTAGAACAAAAATTGTGGCGCCATCTACTGTGACATAGTCACGCTGAGCAAAATGAAGTGACACTCTGTTAATGCAAAAGAAATGTATTTTCCCCACACAAAATATTGCAGAAAATTATGTAAATAAAATAACATGCAGTTGCTATGGATATACATATATAGAATATATGTATATTATTTGTATTATTTAATATGTTTATGTATATATATGTAAATATTACGCACGAAAATACAACATCAAACGTTTCTTTTTGTTTTTTTCTCTTTAAATAAATTTATACAAAATTTTTTTTTTCTAAATTTACATTGTTTTTTTTTTATTAACAACTAGGTATTTTAGCATTATTTGCTTTGGATGTTGGTGAATTTTTACTCCCTTTATATTAACTCGTAGTGTCTGCTTGTCGAAAAAATTTTGGATCGATTTTAAGCCCTTTCCCGTGACCCATTCGATCTGAAATTTTGCAGGCAGGGTTGTGGTAATGACAGAAATGATCTAACAAATTTTTTAGTGATGCCAAAACAATGGAAACTTTTAAATTTTTCTACCAGATTTAATAAAAAAAAATGTACAAAGGGTTAGTTTTTATTATATTATTACCACAACGACCACAAAAACAACAAGTTTATCTATGACAACAACACAACGTTTAGAATAACAACAAGAACAATATAGAAACAATTTATGTCGATTTCATAGGGGTCATTTGTATGGTGGGCTAGGTCTTAATAAGGACCGATTCCCACCAATTTCAATAGTGTTCATCCTATGGCCGATAGAAGCTTATATACCAAATTTCATCAAAATATATTCATATTTGCGACCTGCAGTTTGATTACAAGGTTTACATGGACACACAGACGGACGGACGGACATCGTTGAACCGAATCAGATAGTGATTCTGATTCGATCGGTATAATAAAAGATGGGTGTAGGTCAAATATTTTTGGAAGTAACAAACAGCAGCACAAAGTCATTATACCCAAACAACATAGTGGTATAGGGTATAAAAAATAAACTCCTTTTTATTACAAACACATTAACAAATTTAATAAACACACACATAGTATTGTATAATTTTATGTATGTGTTAGTAGCAACTTTAAATGAAATTTACTCAAAATAAAGGAAAAAATTTTAAAATCTGTAAATCTGCAAATCGGCTAAAAAGAAATACCTTTCAAATAATATACGTTTGGTCAAAATCGGGATAAAACGGTTGTAACTTTAATGAAAGCCAATTCAGGCATTGATTGCGTTTTCCATAAATTCAGCCCGCAATTGACTTCTACCAATCTTTTGGCTATTCAATTTTTCTTTAAAATAAATTTAATTTCGAAATTTCACGCTTGATTATAATGAAACACGATTTATTATTTATTTATTTATTGTATTAAAAATCAAGCAATTAAAAATAAAATATAAACAAACATTAAATATTGAAATAAAGACAAAGCAAACCGGACAATGGGCTTAAATTTATACAGACATTTAAATAACTCTGCTGACTCTTCACTCGAAAAATCCCTCAAAGTGGTACGCAACTTAGCACTGAATAAATTGACTAAACTCAATAGAAATTTCCGGTAATGGGCCTTATTGAAATCAGTAGTTTCTTAAAGAAAACAATTTATTATAACACTTAATTATATATAAAAAAATTATAATACAGCTTACCTTTTGAGTGTTGTGAAATAAGAATTTCGGCCAAAACTGATACACATCATTTGGAAAATTGAAATACTGTTATAATACCTCCATAAAACAATTTGTTGAATATTCTGAGATCTTTGTTCTTTTGAACAAACATTATATTCCAGACATGGTAGAATGGCATAAACTAAAACATTCGAACCAAATAATAAAACAAACTCCCGTATCCATGTTATGGGAATAGACTGAAAGATAGATACAAGGATTAATGTAAAATTCTGCAATGAAGATTTTCTTTGTTCTTAGCTAGAATTTTTAATAAAATTTCAGTGCATTACCTTAATAAGTTTGGTGATTGCGCATGTATTACCAATATATTTATAGTGTCTTCCATGCGCATTGAACTGGAATCATTACGAATCGATTTAAGAAACTGTCAGCGTAGTTTCACACATTTGTATTTCTTGTGTATTATCTTCCATCATAAAAAGTCCATAAATAATATACAATTTGTTGAACCATATTATTTTCAGGTACAGCATTCACAATCGCAATCCAGGATATAACAATATAATTCGCACAATATAATTCTTTACATAAATGAGTTCCTTAAGAAGAGGTATAAAAGCTTCTAGATTGAAAGTTTGTGAAGATTCTATAACAATATTTTTAAGTAAACAATCCAACAGGAATAGGTCGCAAGACGCCAGCAGGAAATAAATCGGAGAAGGGTATAATGGAGGAACATGCCACCAAGTTATACAAGGATCACACGGAAAATACCGGACACGTAAATATTGATCGTTTAAACAATTGAGAATGGGACTAACGAATTCACTAACATATTTTGAAGAGTCCTAAAGAAACAACAAAAATTAACTTGAAGTTTTAATTTAATTAATTACTTACCTTTCCAAAACCTAAAATTGTAGCCGCCAAACCAATTGAACCTCCCTTTCTTTTTTTAGAATCCCGAGAGGAGGCAAAGTCATTGGACAACACGTTTGCGCAGTTATTTTTCATAATAAACTCAAAACATTCCGTGTGCGATATCACTTGAATCATTTAAATAATCAGCTTTTTTTTAATATATATGTAGAAAGTATTAACTATATTTATGTCTATATTTCTGTTTATTTTAACAATTTAAGTTAACACTTTAGAATTAACTTCACTTTCCGACAACCAATAATAAATAATACCCGGTAATTCACAAATATTGCTGTTTAACGAAAAAAAAAAAAAATTAAAAAAAACAACTCTACAACAACAACAATGACAGTCATATGTTTTTCAAATAGAAAAAAACTGTTTATGTGTTAGTTTCGGTCATTCCCCAGTATGCATTGAAATATTATTTCTCCAATGTTGGAGAAAAGTTAAGTTCTCAAATTGATGTCAAATGTAATTCTCAACTTGGGTTGAACAATTTTTCTCCTTGTTTGCTTTCAACTTGACATCAAGTTGAGACTTAACATTTTTTCCAATCTTTGAGAAACATTTTTACTCTCAATTGGATATCCAACACTTTTCTCCACTTGAGACCAAACATTTTTTTAACTTTACGATTTGTGTTAAGTTTGAGATATTATTTAAATATGTCATAAATAATAAATTAAATTAAAAACTGCCAAAAAAGTACAAATAATTAATTGATATATTTTTAATTATTTCTGCTTTTTGTCGAATTTTTCAATTTAAATTCTTATTTATGACATATTTAATATAAATATTCAAAAAATGTACAAATAATTAATTCATTTATTTTTAATTCTAGATTTTAAAAAATGTACATAATATGTACATTTAATGTTAAATATGTACATAATAATGTTAAATATATAATGAAATTAAATTGAAACATTAAAAAAAGTTCAGTGTTTTCATTTCTAAAATTAGTATAATTTTTTTTAATATGGCAATTCCGTACCTTCCATTTGATACCGATTTGAGATATTTCTTTGCTATCAAGTTGAAAATTACAAATTTCTCAATTTGATAACTATGAAAATCGCCATATAAAAAATGTGCCTTTTAAGTTGAGAAGACTATAATCGGACTATTGAGGTGCATTTGAGAATTAACGTTGGAGATTTGAGAAATGTATTTGATCTCAAATGCACCCCAAGTTGATAGCAAACAAAAAATGTTTATTGGGTCATTTATTGTAGGGTCGTTTGCACACACACAAAAAATAGAAAATTAATTGTCAATAAGCAAAGCAAGTGGCTTCGAAATACGATGATGCCAGTTAATCATTTTTTGTTCACGCGGAATTTATAATTGGAGGAATTTTTTTCTCGAGAAATGTATTTTCCGTGATAAAGAAATTCCTTGAGAATATTCATAATTGGGCTGAATAACTTTTAATTGAAACTTTTTAGTCAGAATAAATCATTATTCTAGTTAGATATTGGTTAATATTTAATTAGAGAAAATATTGTGGTGGCATCTACGCAATTATTGAGGCAGTCACGGAAAAATTAAATGCAAGTCTGTTTTTTTTTAATATAACAAAAATGGATTTTCCCTTTAACAAAATATGGCAGAATTCTTTATAAATGAAATGCAAAATGGAAAATCAATTTTGTGCTAATTCTTAACAAAATTAATAAAATATATATATATATATGTATTATTATATTTATTAATATTTGTAATTTTATTTGACACAATTTCACACACAGTTTTACAGATCAACTGTTTTCAAACTGATTTAGAAGTTTTCTGTTTTTGAAAAAGTAGTGCTAATTTGTAACATTTTGTGATGTAATGAAAATCGCAGAATAATAAGTTAATACACAATAAAAAATATTAAATTTTTAAGTTTTATATACATATTGCAATAAAAAAACTTTGGTAAATTTACATTGAAGATGGTCAGAAATGAATGAGAAAAAATATATAGACATTAAAGAAAAGCACATTTAATGTTAAACTTTACGCACAAAATATATGGGTTTTTGTTGCTTCGAATTTAACTGTGGCTCTAAGTGAAAAGTTTTAGACCGATCGTATATTACATCTTGAGTATCCTCACCTAATATTTTCAAAAATTTTAAATTCTTTTTAACTCATTTAACCTCATTACGAAAATAGTAAAACCGTAAATATGGAAAATCCACGCACCTCAAAAAATTTTTTTCTATGAAATAAATTGAAGACATTTCATATTATACAATTTTCTTTCAAAAATGTATCAATTATTGCAAATTTGAAATTTGACATATAGTATTTGTACATATATTTGTATAGATTTCGCAGTATGAAAAGAATATTATTTCTTTATTTAGAATATATGTAAGTATTGCTTGCAAAAAAATGCAACATCATGAATGAAACACGTAGACGACTGCTGCCAGCAGCATTTGAAGTCGTATAGTCAGCTACTTGATTTTTCTGAATACGACAGCAACATATAATACAAATGCATTTTTATTTAAATATACAATTACTTTTACTTATTTAAAATGCATTAATATAACGTAAAAATAAATAAATAAATTAATTTAACCCCTTTTGATTATTAATGGAATTTTAGCCTTTAATTTTGCGATTTTTTTTTTAACAAAAGAAAATATTTCATAACACTAATTTCTTTTACATATTTTGTTATATTGTCAACACTATTTTTGTTTTGTAGTCAACAAAACACACCTGCAGTTTTTTTCTATTTGAGGAACATATGACTGTCATTGTTGATGTAGTAGAGTTGTTTTTTTTTTTTGATTTTTTTTCGTTAACTCTTTTGTATTAAAGCACCTCCAATATATGTATCTATTTTAGTTTGCAATTCAGTATATTTATAATTTATTATTAACAGCAAAAAATAATAGAAACAATTTTATCAGTTATGTTTACGAAACTATATAACTAGGCCTGAAGTTGGCTGCAAAAGCAGTAGCCTGTGTAAAGAACAAGTTAGCGAAATGTAACTGTTACGTAACGTGTCAGCCTTTTTTTCACATGAAAAGTATTGGGACGTTCCGGTTACGTTCGGTAACTGTTTTAAATGATTTTCATGTAAAAAAAAACAACTGACTCGTTACGGTTACGGTTAGACAACATTGACCTTTTATATATATTATAATGCTATGAATGCATTTATCTTTATTTTATTTTATTTATATATTCTTTTTTTTTTTTTGTATTGTATATTATTTTTTTTATTATTATTACTATTTCTTTTAATTATTTTTTTTCTTTAAATAAATTAATACATAAAAATTTGTTTTTTAAATTGTTGGTGAACTTTTACTCCCTTTATTTACTGCCTTTATATTAACTGGTAGTGTCTGCTTGTCGACAAAAATTTGGATCGATTTATGGCCCCTTTCCCGTGAGCCAATCGATCTGAAACTTTATAGGCAGGCTCGTGGCGACGGCAAAAATGACATAACAAATTTCAATTTATATTTTCAAAACTTTTTTTACTTCTTCACCCAATTCTCGGGACCTAATCAACCGATTTGGACGATTTTAAAAGCAAACTTCTCAGGATGTTAATGAATAATTTTTTATGCAAACGAGCACCCTAGCTGCCCGATCGATTTTAACAACTTTCCCGTGACCCAATCGATCTGAAATTTTGCAGACAGGCTCGTGGCAATGACAGAAATGATCTAACAATTTTTTTTAGTGATGCCAAAACAATGAAAACTTTTAAATTTTTCTACCAGAGTTGACAAAAAAATGTAAAAAGGGTTTGTTTTTATTATATTATTACCACAGCGACCACAAAAACAACAAGTCCAGCTATGACAACAATGCAACATTTAGAATAACAAAAAGAACAATATGGAAACATCATGTTTTTCATTTTTTTTTAATTTTTCAGAGATTTCACTGGACCTGTTCCACTGGTTTTAATGATTTTTGAAGTAGAGATCTTCCCATGAATTTGGTGAATCATTCTCACTAAAAATTAATACCCTAGCTGTCCTATTGAGGGCGTGATCGCGACAAGAACAACATAGAAAATTATATTTTTTCAAGACTTTTTTTTAGTTCTTCATTCAAATCTCGGGCCCTAATCGACCGATTTGGACGATTTTAAATAGCAAACTTTTCGGGATGTTAATGAATCACTTTTTATGCCAACGAGCACCCTAGCTGCCCGATTGATGCCGTCATCGTGATTTCCACAGACGGACAGACGGACATCGCTATATCAACCCCGGTTGTTATAAGGATCACAAATATATATATTTTATGGGGTCCAAATTTTTTTTTCTAATTATTACAAACGGAATGACAAACTTATATATACCCTCTGCACACTGGAGTGGAGGGTATAAAAAACATTGATAATGGAAGAAGAAAGTGAAAACGAGTTTGTGTTGCGGTTAGAAGTGGAGCTAGCAACGAAAAAACAGCTTCTACGAGACTTTATTTTTAATTTGGAAGCATTGCCCGTGTTATGGGACTCGTCGTCTAAAGTTTATTCCGACAAAATAAAACAAGTAAGAAAATTATAGTTGGTCTAGACCGACTATATGATACCCTATACCATGGTTTAGAGACCCTATCTTTCGGACCAACTACTTCGATATAGAAAATAAGCATAAACCAAATTTGAGTGGGATTTTTATTAATTTTTTTGGCTGCAGATATGAAAAAGTTCATATCGGATGCTATATCTATAAAGGGACTAGGTCCAAAAATGGACCGATCCTGATCATGTTTGGTAAAGTCTCTTGTATTTTGCAAAAATATGTACAAACAAAATTTGAGAAGAATCAGTGCAATATTTTTGTTTTTTTTTAATAGATTTAAGTGAAGATCGGGAAGCAACTCTATATGGGGTCAAAGGTATCATTTTTGGACTACTCATTAGTGGATGTAATGAACGCATACAAACCCAATTTGAGTAAGATCTATATGACAATTTGGATCTTATGGCAATTTATGTCGATTTCATATGGGTAATTTGTATGGCGGCTAGGTCTGAACATGGACCGATTCTCACCAATTTCAATAGCGTTCATCCCATGGCCGATAAAAGCTTATATACCAAATTTCATCAAAATATATTCATATTTGCGACCTGCAGTTTGATTACAAGCTTTACATGGACACACAGACGGACGGACGGACGGACGGACGGACATTGTTAAATCAACTCAGAAAGTGATTCTGGTTCGATCGGTATAATTAAAGATGGGTCTAGGTCAAATATTTTTGGTTGTTACAAACAGCAGCACAAAGTCATTATACCCAAACCACATAGTGGTATAGGGTATAAAGAGCGGCTTCATACCAAAAACTACTACAATTTTTTAAGAAAATTAAGCTCACTGCTAACGTTGACGATGTTCGAAAAAAAATGAACTCTATTATCTGCACACACTTTAAGTGTAATTTACATATTGTTTTTTTCGTCCTTCTCCAGGATTTATTCCTCTGAAGATTTTTGACTCAAAATTTTATATAAAGTATTTATTGCACATATCTACAGGACTGTTAAATAAAAAGGTCTAAAATCTTTATATCGAGCCCATAATTTCAAATATAACGTTTTTTGGCTCCCCTGAACATTTTGATTTTATGACATACGCGGTTATTCTAGAAAACCACAGATATCACAATATATATTGAATGTGTAGCTGGTGCCTAAAGGTACGGTCACATTAGGCAAATATTTGACAAAAAACGCCAAATATTTGTTTGCCTCAGTCTGACCACAAAATATTATTTGCCGTCAAACAACAAAACAGCTGATTTTAGGCAAACAAAATTATTTGCCTGCAAACAAATATTTGCCTAATGTGACCACTCACGACCAAATATTTTCCTCAATTTTGGACAAATAATTATTTGACCTTACAAAACATTTGTAAGAGCAAACAGTGGCAAATAACAGTTGTTTCAGCAGTGATGTCAACTTTTAAAATTTAATTCAGTCATATCTTAAAAAAAAGCTTTTTGTTTTCAAAAGCATTTGTTGTGCAACTTGTTAATATTCATTAAAAATTGACTTTAAAGGAAACTGTTATCACAAAAAAATCAATTAACCCGTTATGAACCTATTTGGATTTTTTAAAGTTATTTTGGGAAAACGTGGCATTATCTCATAAAATGACCTATATAGTGTTTGATTTTACAACTGAATGTATGCTGGATCCACTAGCTTCATTTCAATGTATATTTTGACCTCTTAACCACTTAAGGATCGGATATATTAGAAATTTTACATTCAACTTTAAGGTTTTTTTTAAATATGTTTTTATTTCTATTTCTATAGCATAATAAATAATGGTATAATTTCAAATATGGTTATGAATGGGTTAATTTCCCTAAAAAAAAAAATACTTGATTTTCTATTGTACTAACTTACAAATGACTATATATGTACATCCTGTCCTGAAAGGGTTAAGAGGTCAAAGTATACATAGAAATAAATAAAGCAAGTTTTTATTCAGTTTATTCATGATATACATATGTATGTCTACTTACGATAAAATTCCATATTAAAGAAAAATATCTATTACAATGATACAAAATTTTAAATAGGTTCATAATGGGTTAATGGATTTCAAATTTAAAAATATCGAGTAAAAGACACTCAAGTAAGTTTTTAAAATATATATATTGTGCTGAAATACGATACTAAATAACAAAATTATATCCAAGTATATGGCAAAAGTTTCGAAGTCCATAACTCGGAAAATAGGCTCGATAGTCGAAAAAAAAATATTTTCCTAGAACCGCAATAAAATGCTTTATAAGTGGTGACAATTTGATACCGATCGGGGCATTGCCTCTAAACACCACTTAGCCAAATTTATTTTTAACTTTAGCGTATTTATCATTTTAAAAACACAGAATTTGCCACACTGTTACATTACTTAAAATAAACAGCTGTTTATTTTGTAAACAAAGAAAAAAACAAGTAAGAGTGTTAAATTCGGCTGTGCCGAATCTTTGATACCCTCCACCTCGCTTTGAGTCTTGATAATAAATGTAAATGAAAAAGTAAACAATTTGTTAAACTTAATACCAAATTATTTCAGCAAATTCTTTGGGTTGGTTTTCTTCTTTTCTATTATTTCGGATTTATTTCGGTGTTTGTTTTTTGGTCATCGTGGTTGCTGATCGGCATGCATTTTGGTTATACACCTATATGCATGCGTTTCCGGTTATATGACAACTTCTCGTTTAATTTAGTTTTTGCTAATTAAATAGCTCGCCCTAACCTCCATTGCAAAGGTAATGGTTGTGTAGAGTGGCTATATGCATTAAATCGTGCTAATTGGAGATGGCTGTATAGTTTCTTTTAACTGGCCAAATATTTCTTCATTGTGGCCATATAGGTCGGATGGAGTAACAAAATAATAACCAAAAAAAAAAGCTCTCTCAACTTTTTTTAAAATATTGCCATATTTTGAAAACATAGAGAATAAATTTATAATAATAAATAATCAAATTAGGGATGAAAAACGCAAAAAACGAAAAGTCCCAAACATTTTAAATAAAATAATTTAATGTTATCTTTATTTTCTGAAAAACTTCATCAAAATTTCATCCAAAAAAAATTGTGAAAATTTATATATAAAAAATAACATTCTCATAAAATTACGTTTACTTATGTAACAATTTTTATGTTAGCAATTCTTAAATATCATTTGAGGTTTTCTTAAATTCATTGAATTTAAATTAATATCGACAAATCTGTTTTTCTATTTATTTAAATTGTAAAGGAGTGGCATCTCTGTCAAAATAAGCGAAAAACACAAAGAATAGAAAAAAAACAAATTACTTCGTGTTTGACAGGATGATTTTATGTTTATGTTTAATATCTTTATTTTTTTTACTAATATTTCTGTTTATTTATTTGAAAATGAAATAATGAATTGAATATGCTATTTAATTTTTTTATTTATATAAAAAAGTTTTTTAATTAAAGCAAAATATTTTCACTATTTCATGATTTTAATTTATGTATGACGACATTTCAACCTAAAAATTTAAGTTTTTATCGATTGGATAAACAACACAAAAATGGTTGTCGTTTAGATAACAACAACAGCTGACTTTAACAATAGCGAATATCGTTTCAAAATTTTACTGATAATTTTGCAATTTTTTTTTTTTTTTACAATTCGACTATCGTTAAAAGAAGTTACTGAATCGCGGTACTGAAAAGTTATTAATATCTCCTGAATGGCAATATTTTTTTTTAAATGTAAACATTTTTAAATGTAAAGATATTTCTAAATTTAAAATTATTATTTCCGACGTTTTGATATGATTTTCTGAAACTCAATTAATATTTTCTAATTTATAATTGGAAATTTTATTTTCAGTTTTTATTATAATTGATATTTTCTTAAATTTGAATGGAAAATTTAAAAAGTGAAATTTTGTATTTATGTGAATAATAATGCTTTATTAATTATAAACAATTTTTAAAAATTAGATGTAATCGCAATCAGATATTTTATAGGTAAAGCAGAATAATAATTCTATATAACTATGTAGAACTGTTTTGTAAGCAAAAAACTCATTGACGAACTCGGTAACTCTATTTTGTAAAGACAACAAAAAGTTAACCCCCCAATCTCACATCACACTGAAATTGTAAAATCGTTGTGTACGTATTATCAACGAAAAATTGTTCGAATTAGTCGAATCCATCGCCATTAAATTTTATGCTCAAACATCTGACTGCAATCTCATTTTTAAAATGTTGTCGAAGCGTAAACTTGAAAAAATTTGTGTACTTCTCTCTCTTATTTTATTTTAAGTAGAGTTATTATACAGGCACATGTTTGAGGGAAAATGTTTACATTTATTATTATTAGTATTATTTTAATAATAGTTAATAATATTTATGCTCTATAATTAACAAACGTTTTTGTATGCGCATTTCAAAAAATAAATTATTATAATAGATTTAACAAGTTAAAACTTTAATTACAATTTTACAGGATCCACTGCGGAAAATGTGTGTGTATTAGTGACCACTGCGGAAAATGTGTGTGTATTAGTAAAAAAAAATGTGAGTGTATTGAGTTTTTCGAACTTGCAGTGTGATGTGAGATTGGTGGGTAATATGCCAAACTTATGTTCATATTTGTAAAAGAATAATGAAAAAACGTATGAAATAAAAGACCAACCCGTGTATACTCTTAACATTGTTCTGTATGATATCTAGTTGAAAATATTAACATTCATGTTAAAATAGAAATAACTATTGCAAAGCTAATTAGAACAAACAAAAATTATGGCGGCATCTACTGTGGCATAGTCACGCTGAGCAAAATGAAGTGACACTCTGTTAATACAAAAGAAATGTATTTTCCCCACAACAAAATACTGCAGAATTTTATGTAAATAAAATAACCGATTTATTTCTAACATGCAGTTACTATCAATATACATACATACATATATATAATATATGTACATTATTTGTATTATTTAATATGTGTATGTATGTATATTTAAATATTACACACAAAAAATACAACATCAAACGTTATTTTTGTGTTTTTCTCTTTAAATAAATTAATACATAAATTTTTTTGCTAAATTTACATTTGGGCAATTCACAACAGGTGTTGTATATTGTATGTTGTATTGAAATACACAATACAATCATTTGTTGTGAACACTCAGTTGTATTTTCATATTGTAAAACGCTTTCTTTAGTAATTTTCGATCCAACGAGGAAAGATCGCTTCGTCGCTTCTGCTATTTTGTATAAGAGAAAACACTTGTCAGTGTTTGCTTTTTGGTCGTGAGATATACCCTGGAGTTTTAGTTACGTACCTCTTGCATTTTAATTTATAATGAAAAAAAAAAAATGTTAAATGTTTTGGTTGGTACTGAAAGAGAAAATACATACTAAAAATATAAACATTAATTTTTATATAAATAAACTTATCGATGTATTTGCGTTATTTGCATTGTTTGCCATATTTTATTTTATAATTATTTATGCTGATAATATTCTATGTATTTGTTTTTTCTTTTTCATAAAAACTGGCATTCACTTGGAACTGATATGTTATGATACAATATACAACATTTACAAAACATAGCAAATGAAGTTGGATCGTGTATCAGATTTTTCAGTGAAAATTACCAACAACAATTTTACACTATTGTAAAGTGATACACGATACAAGAGATACAACGATACATTACCCATTGTGAATTGCCCAATTGTTTTTTTTATTAACAACTAGGTATTTTAGCATTATTTGCTTTAGATGTTGGTGAATTTTTACTCCCTTTGTATTAACTCGTAGTGTCTGCTTGTCGAAAAAATTTTGGATCGATTTTAACCACTTTCCCGTGACCCAATCGATCTGAAATTTTGCAGGCAGGCTTGTGGCAATGACAGAAATGATCTAACATATTTTTTTAGTGATGCCAAAACAATGGAAACTTTTAAATTTTTCTACCAGAGTTGATAAAAAAATGTACAAAGGGTTTGTTTTTGTTATATTATTACCATAACGACCACAAAAACAACAAGTCCAGCTATGAAAACAATGCAAAATTTAGAATAACAACAAGAAAAATATAGAAATATCATGTTTTTCATTTTTTTTTTACTTTTTCAGAGATTTCCCTGGACCTGTTCCACCGATTTTAATGATTTTTGAAGTAGAAATCTTTCCATGAATTTGGTGAATCATTCTCACTAAAAATGATCACTGTAGCTGCACTATTGAGGGCGTGATCGTGACAAGAACAACATAGAAAATTATTTTTTTTTGCAAGACTTTTTTAGTTCTTCATTCAAATCTCGGGCCCTAATCGACCGATTTGGACGATTTTAAATAGCAAACTTCTCATGATGTTAGTGAATCATTTTTATGTCAACGAGTACCCTAGCTGCCGGATTGATGCCGTCATCGTGATTTCCACAGACGGACAGACGGACATCGCTATATCAACTCCGGTTGTTATAAGGATCACAAATATATAAATTTTATGGGGTCCAAAATTTTTTTTCTAATTATTACAAACGGAATGACAAACTGGAGTGGAGGGTATAACAACTCTACAACAGCAACAATGACAGTCATATGTTTTTCAAATAGGAAAAAACTGTTTATGTGTTAGTTTCGGTCATTCCCCAGTATGCATTGAAATATTATTTCTCCAATGTTGGAGAAAAGTTAAGTTCTTAAATTGATGTCAAATGTAATTCTCAACTTGGGTTGAACAATTTTTCTCCTTGTTTGCTTTCAACTTGACATCAAGTTGAGACTTAACATTTTTTCCAATCTTTGAGAAACATTTTTACTCTCAATTGGATATCCAACACTTTTCTCCACTTGAGACCAAACATTTTTTCAACTTGAATACGATTTGTGTTAAGTCTGAGATATTATTTAAATATGTCATAAATAATAAATTAAATTAAAAAATGCCAAAAAAGTACAAATAAATCATTGATATATTTTTAATTATTTCTGCTTTTTGTCGAATTTTTCAAAAAATGTACAACTAATTAATTCATTTATTTTTAATTCTAGATTTTAAAAAATGTACATAATATGTACATTTAATGTTAAATATGTACATAGTAATGTTAAATATATAATGAAATTAAATTGAAACATTAAAATAAGTACATTGTTTTCATTTCTAAAATTAGTATAATATTTTTTAATATGGCAATTCCGTACCTTCCATTTGATACCGATTGGAAATATTTCTTTGCTATCAAGTTGAGAATCACAAATTTCTCAATTTGATAACTATGAAAATCGCCATATAAAAATGTGCCTTTTAAGTTGAGAAGACTATATTCGAACTATTGAGGGCATTTGAGAATTAACGCTGGAGATTTGAGAAATGTATTTGATCTCAAATGCACCTCAAGTTGATAGCAAACAAAAATTTTTATTGGGACATTTATTGTAGGGTCGTTTGAACACACACAAAAAATAGAAAATAAATTGTCAATAAGCAAAGCAAGTGGCTTCGAAATTCGATGATGCCAGTTAATCATTTTTTGTTCACGCGGAATTTATAATTGGAGGAATTTTTTTCTCGAGAAATGTATTTTCCGTGAGAAAGAAATTCCTTGAGAATATTCATAATTGGGATGAATAACTTTTAATTGGAACTTTTTAGTCAGAATAAATCATAATTCTAGTTAGATATTGGTTAATATTTAATTAGAAAAAATATTGTGGTGGCATCTACGCAATTATTGAGGCAGTCACGGAAAAATTAAATGCAAGTCTGTTTTTTTTAATATAACAAAAATGGATTTTCCCTTTAACAAAATATGGCAGAATTCTTTATAAATGAAATGCAAAATGGAAAATCAATTTTGTGCTAATTCTTAACAAAATTAATAAAATATATATATATGTATTATTATATTTATTAATATTTGTAATTTTAAGGTGCTATTACACGAAGTGTTTTTTACATATGTACTGTCACTTTTTTTATCCATATGAAATTCTTCATGTCTGTCAAAATTGTCTTTTACATACGATTCATAATTTTTGCTATCACACGTGCGTATGTATTTCCGTATGACATAACCTCTAAATGTAAACAACAGCTGATTTAATTTGTGAATTTACAAAAATTTTTTGTTAAAAAAAGGTTATGTATTTTTTAATTGTTAATTAATACTAAGCAATTTATTTTTCTTTCAATATTAATCTTAAAAATTTACTCTGTTTTTCTTTCGCCACAAGCAGTGTTGTATTTTCATTTGTTTGTCATGCAAAAATAGAACCTGTTCTAATTGAAAAATTTACGTGTGACATTCTTCATGTATTGTACATAAACAATGTTTCATATGTATCACACGATGTGTACAACTTTTGTTGTGGGAAAATTTGACAGTACATATGTAAAAAACACATCATGTAATAGCACCTTTATTTGACACAATTTCACACACAGTTTTACAGATCAACTGTTTTCAACTGATTTAGAAGTTTTCTGTTTTTGAAACAGTAGTGCCAATTTGTAACATTTTGTGATGTAATGAAAATCGCAGAATAATAAGTTAATACACAATAAAAAATATTAAATTTTTAAGTTTTATATACATATTGCAATAAAAAAAACTTTGGTAAATTTACATTGAAGATGGTCAGAAATGAATGAGAAAAATATATAGACATTTTAGAAAAGCACATTTAATGTTAAACTTTATGCACAAAATATATGGGTTTTTGTTGTTTCGAATTTAACTGTGGCTCTAAGTGAAAAGTTTTAGACCGATCGTATATTACATCTTGAGGATCCTCACCTAATATTTTCAAATATTTTAAATTCTTTTTAACTCATTTAACCTCATTACGAAAATAGTAAAACAGTAAATATGGAAAATCCACGCACCTCAAAAAATTGTTTTCTATGAAATAAATTAAAGACATTTCATATTATACAATTTTCTTTCAAAAATGTATCAATTATTGCAAATTTGAAATTTGACATATAGTATTTGTACATATATTTGTATAGATTTCGCAGTATGAAAAGAACTATTATTTCTTTATTTAGAATATATGTAAGTATTGCTCGCAAAAAAATGCAACATCATGAATGAAACACATAGACGACTGCTGGCAGCAGCATTTGTAGTCGTATAGTCAGCTACTTGATTTTTCTGAATACGACAGCAACATATAATACAAATGCATTTTTATTTAAATATACAATTACTTTTACTTATTTAAAATGCATTAGTACAACGTAAAAATAAATAAATTAGTTTAACGCCTTTTGATTATTAATGGAATTATAGCCTTTCATTTTGCGATTTTTTTTTTAAACAAAATAAAATATTTCATAGCACTAACTTCTTTTACATATTTTGTTATATTGTCAACACTATTTTTGTTTTGTAGCCAACAAAACACACTTGCAGTTTTTTTTTCTATTTGAAGAACATATGACTGCCATTGTTGATGTTGTAGAGTTGTTTTTTTTTGATTTTGTTTCGTTAACTCTTTTGTATTAAAGCACCTCCAATATATGTATCCATTTTAGTTTGCAAATTCAGTATATTTATAATTTATTACTTACAGCAAAAAATAATAGAAACAATTTTATCAGTTATGCTTACGAAACTATATAAATAGACTTGAAGTTGGCTGCAAAAGCAGTAGCCTGTGTAAAGAACAAGTTAGCGACATGTAACTGTTACGTAACGTGTCAGCCTTTTTTTCACATGAAAAGTATTGGGACGTTCCGGTTACGTTCGGTAACTGTTTTAAATGATTTTCATGTAAAAAAAAAACAACTGACTAGTTACGGTTACGGTTAGAAAACATTGACCTTTTATATGTATTATAATGCTATGAATGCATTTATCTTTATTTTATTTTATTTATATATTCTTTTTTTTTGTATTGTATATTATTTTTTTTTATTATTATTACTATTTCATTTAATTATTTTTTTCTTTAAATAAATTAATACATAAAAATTTGTTTTTTAAATTATTGGTGAACTTTTACTCCCTTTATTTACTGCCTTTATATTAACTGGTAGTGTCTGCTTGTCGACAAAATTTTGGATCGATTTTTAGCCCCTTTCCCGTGAGCCAATCGATCTGAAATTTTGCATGCAGGCTCGTGGCAATGACAGAAATGATCTAACAAATTTTTTTAGTGATGCCAAAACAATGGAAACTTTTAAAATTTTCTACCAGAGTTCACAAAAAAATGTACAAAGGGTTTGTTTTTATTACATTATTACCACAACGACCACAAAAACAACAAGTCCAGCTATGACAACAATGCAACATTTAGAATAACAACAGGAACAATATGGAAACATCATGTTTTTCATTTTTTTTTTAATTTTTCATAGATTTACCTGGACCTGTTCCACCGATTTTAATGATTTTTGAAGTAGAAATCTTCCCATGAATTTGGCGAATCATTCTCACTAAAAATTATCACCCTAGCTATCCTATTGAGGGCGTGATCGTGACAAGAACAACATAGAAAATTATATTTTTTCAAGACTTTTTTTAGTTCTTCATTCAAATCTCGGGCCCTAACCGACCGATTTGGACGATTTTAAATAGCAAACTTTTCAGGATGTTAATGAATCATTTTTTATGCCAACGAGCATCCTAGCTGCCCGATTGATGCCGTCATCGTGATTTCCACAGACGGACAGACGGACAGACGGACAGACGGACATCGCTATATCAACTCCGGTTGTTATAACGATCACAAATATATATATTTTATGGGGTCCAAATTTTTTTTTCTAATTATTACAAACGGAATGACAAACTTATATATACCCTCTGCACACTGGAGTGGAGGGTATAATAATTATAGTTAAAAATAATATTTAAATATAATATAACAGTAAACTTCCAAAACTAACACCAATGCGCTCCACAGCACAAAATAAGAAAACTTTCCTCCTCATGCAACATTTGGAAATTTCTGATCAAATATATTTTTAATTTTCGACAGTTTGATCAAACAATTTTTTTAGTCAAATATTTGTACAAGTGTGACCGCACGGCAAATATGTTTTCCTTGTTTTTATTTGCCACTATTTGGCAGCTGTTTGATCAAACAAAAAGAGGCAAATAAATGTGTCTAGTGTGACCACAAAATCAACTCTGTATTTGTTTCACAAAATTTTTGGCAAATACGAGAAAACAAGTTTGCGTCAAATATTTGCCTAATGTGACCGTACCTTAAGTTAAGCGAATATTGGTGTGGTTTTTGTTAGTAAACAATTTTAAGTTAAGCTTTTGGTTTGTTAAACAAGGTGGAAACATTTTTAACAGAGGGCGATACAAAAAAATTTTTAAAAGGTTTCTGAACATGAATAATAACAATAGTTAGTGGATGATTCAAATAGTATGAAAACTTTCAAACTGCATGAAAAACTGCATTAACGTTTGTGACTTTGCTAAAAAATAGTGTTGCTAGCCCAAAAACCATTGTTGCCACCGTAAAAGAACATTATATGCACATATGTACTAGAAAAGTGGTCTAGAAGGTACACAAATGTGAGCAATATGAAGATTTTTTCCAACAACTTGGGCCAAAATTCATTGTTGGAGGTGACTTTAATGCTAACCATCCCTGGCGGGAAGCTCGCTTAGCTAACCTATAAGGAAAAGAGCTCTATCGACTCTTATCGACTGGAAGACCAACATATTGGACAACTGATTTGAATAAAATACCAGATTTATTAGATTTCGTTGTTTATAACGGTTTTAAACACTATATCAAAACAATACAAAATTATTAACAATAAAACTGACATGCAATCTTTTAGGTATTGGATAGAAAATAATCTTAATTTAAATATTTCAATTAAAAACGAACACGAGTTGGAAAATGCGGTTGAAGCATTTTCTCATTTGATTCATGAAGCTGCTTTTTTATCTACTCCACAACAAATTGAATCGTGGGATGTAATGTTAAAATCTTAGCCGAAATAAGAGAACTTATTAGAAACAAACGTTTTTAGAGGCGGATTTACCAAAGTACTAGAAGTCAACTGATAAGACAAATTGGAATTGGAGCTTTTAATTATCTCAAAAAACGGTTAAAAGAATATTAAAACGAATCAGTAAAGGATTTCTTAAGAAGCTTAAATGTAACCAGAAACGATATATACAGTCTTTGGAAGGCTACAAAATACCTCACCTGTTTTTAGAAACGTACCAATCAAAAGTGCAAACGGTTTTTATTGTAGATCTAATGCGAGTAAAGCTAGTGAATTTAAAGATTATTTGGAAAAATCGTTTGCTCCTTTTAACCTAAGTAATTCGTCAGAATTAGACGAAATATTAAGTTTTCTTGACGCTTCTTGTCAAATGGATCTTCCAATTAAAAGCATATCGCATTCAGAAGTTGTAAGTGTTATAAACGAACTAAATAATATGAAATTGCTGGGATACGATTAGATATTTAACAACAATATATAATTCCATTATAATTCCTGTGGAAGTATGCCAAAAATATAATGAATCAAAAGCCAAATAAACCAGAAAATTATGTAGCGTCTTACAGACCAATAAGCTTATTGCCAGTATACTCTAAAATATTTGAGAGTCTTCTTTTGAAAGGACTACTTCCCATATTAGAAAAGGAACACATGAAGATCATATAAAAACAAAACGAGAGTATTTAAACACCAAAATAAGAAAAATGTATTGGCTATTAGGCCCAAAATCAGAGCTGAGCCTCGAAAATAAGGTGATATTATACAAAACTATACTAAAACCGATCTGGACTTATGGTGTACAACTTTGGGGAACTGCTAGTAACTCCAACATTGAGATTTTACAGAGATATCAATCGAAAACACTAACCTTATTAACTAATGTTCCATGGTTTTTAAACAACAAGTGTATAAATAATGATCTCGGTATTCCCACAATAAGAGAAGAAATTAATAGTTTTAGTGAAAGATACCTAACTAGACTAAGGGCCATTATTACAACTTGCCAATAGCTAAAGGTAGGATGTTATCGGACAGATTATAAGTTTTTCGTTATTACAAGTATACTTTAAGCTAAAAGTAACTAATGTTGCCTTTAACTTTTAACGTGAGGTTTATGAATTTAATGTTGCCACATTTTCTGATCTATGAAGAAGAACAAGAATAGAAGAAAAATATAGGTTTGGAAATAAAAAAATTAAAAAATGGAAAGCAGACAACGTTTGTTTTATTTAAACGAGCTAGAGGATATTTTTGAAAACTCGCAGCCTAAGAGAAGATCATCTAGAAAATATCGCAAGCAAGTGGACTATCTGGAACATTATGATGAAATTGAATTTGTGCAAAGATTTCGTATATCTAAACATACATTTCAATTCATTTTAGAAAAAATTTGCATCCTTTTACAGTCAAATAGTGTTAGCAAGTCATGGTATGTATTGTGCTATAAACGAATGTACAAGAGAAGATGTCAACAAAAATTCACGCTCATGCATTGACCATCTATTTTTCAAAAACAAAAACATTAACACTGCAATACATGCATATATAATTAAAACAAACATATCAGATCACTATTCTCTCTATGGTTGTTTCTCTGAGAACGCGAGATATCAAAAGAACCACTACAAATTAATACAAATAATAAATATATATGTAATAATAAAGTAAACCGTCAGATATGTGCAACCAACTGGCACGAGATAGCGAACATAACAGACTCGAATAAAATGTTCAAACTAATTCATGAAAAATTTGATGATATTTATGATAATGCGAAAAATCTTTTAAAAAATACGAAAAATAATAATAGAACACCAAATCCGTGGATGAGCGACCACTTAATAAAATGTTGTGACTTTAGGGGTAAACTTTTTAAAAAATGGCTTTCGAATCGAAACAATAAACTATTTGAAAATGATTATAAAAAATACAGAAATTTATTAAATAAAAAATTAAATTTTGCAAAAAATATGTATTATAAAAACAAATTCTATGATAATAGAAATAATATTCGGATTACGTGGGAAATCATTAATGAAATAACTGGCAAAAAAACAAACAATATTGATGATACGGTACTAAAAAACTTCAAAAACTTAAATATATCAGAAATCTGTAATAGCTTTTCAACAAACTTAAAAAAAAATGTGATAAATATTTTACACAACTGCAATATAAAATGTATTAATGAAATGGAAATTTTCAACTTTTTAAGAAATCTTAATGTTAAAAAAAAGTGCGGGTATTGACAGTATCAGACCAACAGATCTTAAAAACAATACAAATGTGATGACTCCAATTATAACAAAACTAATAAATACGATAATAAATACTGGCTCTATACCAGATATATTCAAAATATCCGTGGTTCGACCAATATACAAAAATGGTACGAAAAACGATTTTAATAACTACCGCCCAATTTCGATATTACCTGTAATCGAGAAAATTATGGAGGAAATCATATGTAAATGACTCACAAACTTCCTACAAAAAAATAAAATTATAAGCGTCAATCAATTTGGATTCCAGCAAGGAAAGAATATCAATCAACTTCTCGGAAACTTTGCAAATTTCATTAACCAACAGCTCAGTAAAAGCTATCACTCCCTTACTCTATTCATAGACTTTAGTAAGGCTTTTGACACCTTATCTCACGACAAAACCATCCATATGTTAGAGCGTGTTGGAGTTCGAGGAATATGCAATGAATTGTTTAAGAATTATTTAACGCTAAGAAGGTATCGGGTTAAAGTACCTAATGAGGTAAGCGAAGAAATTACAAAAATTTGTGGAACTTCTTAAGGATCTAAATTAGGACCAATACTTTACCTTATATATGCAAATGATTTAATCAAAGTATTAACGAGATGATGCAATAACAATAATGCAGAATCAGTTAGATATAGCAATAAAATGGTGTCATGATCATGATCTAATAATAAATCCAACGAAAACGAAGCTGATGCACATCAAGACTCCAAAATATTTATATTCAGACATAAAGTTAAAATATCTCAGCATAGATTGCCTACATAACAAAAAAAAACCGATGACTTTAATTACGATGACGACATGTGTTCAACTACTATTGAGTTAGTGAACTCGTATAAATATCTTGGAGTGCTGGTTGACCATAACTTCAAATGGAACCTACATATCGACGACGTTCTAAAAAAAATTGAGATATGCTAAATCATCTCAGCTTTTGTTCCAACAATATGGTAGTAAGACAAGCATACTTTTCATTAGTAGAATCGATTATTCGTCATGGTATAGCGGCGTGGGGACACTCAACTTTTTGCAACAAGCTTCAGAAGTCACAGAATCAGATACTAAAAGTTTTACAAAAAAAAAGATATGTTACAACAACGTGTAGCAATTTATTAACAATCAATAATACAACAAACAATAATAATGAACCAACTAATCACAATGCAATACCAAACAGCATTACAAATCAACAAAATACCCATCAAGAAGCAGTAGCAGCATATGAAAACATATCAGAAGACCACATCACTAGAAATCAACATATACTCAACATCAAAAACATCTATTATACCACCATTGCCATCGAGTTCTATATGGACTCCAGATTTTTTCACCCGATAAACCACAACTACCAAACAAGAATGAACACAGAAGGAAGATACAAAGTACCAAAATTCAACAATCAGTACGGGAAGAATACTCTTGCAGTTACATTGCCAACAATTTTTAATAGAATGCCAACCGAAATCATAAACCTAACAAATATCATAAATAGAAGAAGGAAAATATTAAAGAACTATTTTATTAACCAGCAATGAATACATCAAATTTTATTAATTTAAATACTTTTTGAAGAATTTGAAACCAGCAGACAAGCCTTAAATGGCTTCGCAAGGGTTTCCAAATTTTAATGAATTGTTATTTTAAAGAAAATTAAATAAATATATTAAAAAAAAAAAGTTTTGTACCAATATTTATATAATTTATGTGACAATTAATAAATTTTCTTTCAGGCATTATTCCGTATCACCTCAGGCAAAATTATTAATAACGCTAATAAAAATGCAAGTGGAAGTTTCCTGATTACAGTGGGTGATTTTTGTGGTGTTAGCGTCTCTACAGCAGGCCGTGTAGTCAAGGAAACATCATTAGCTTTGGCTGCTTTGTCGACTGAGTACATAAAATCCCCTTCCGATGCAAGAGGAATGCAGCAAACAGCGGCAGATTTCTTTGCAATTGCAAAGTTCCCAAAGTCATCGGTTCCATTGATTGCACACACATTCGAATTCAATCGCCAGGAGGAAACAACGCAGAAATTTTTCGGAACAGAAAAGGTTATTTTTCCCTCAATGTTCAAGCAGTGTGCAATGCTAAACTAATATATCAGGATTTAGTTGCAAGGTGGCCTGTATCAGCACACGACAGTTATATATTTAAAAACAGCCGCTTAAAATTCCGTATGGAATGTTTAATTATTAATTTTTAATTTTTAATTTTCAATATTTAATTTTCAATTTTTAATTTTTAATTTTTAATTTTTAATTTTTAATTTTTAATTTTTAATTTTTAATTTTTAATTTTTAATTTTTAATTTTTAATTTTTAATTTTTAATTTTTAATTTTTAATTTTTAATTTTTAATTTTTAATTTTAAATTTTTAATTTTTAATTTTTAATTTTTAATTTTTAATTTTTAATTTTTAATTTTTAATTTTTAATTTTTAATTTTTAATTTTTAAATTTTAATTTTTAATTTTTAATTTTTAATTTTTAATTTTTAATTTTTAATTTTTAATTTTTAATTTTTAATTTTTAATTTTTAATTTTTAATTTTTAATTTTTAATTTTTAATTTTTAATTTTTAATTTTTAATTATTAATTTTTAGTTTTTAGTTTTTAATTTTTAATTTTTAATTTTTAATTTTTAATTTTTAATTTTTAATTTTTAATTTTTAATTTTTAATTTAAATTTTTAATTTTTAATTTTTAATTTTTAATTTTTAATTTTTAGTTTTTAATTTTTAATTTTTAATATATAATTTATAATTTTTAATTTTTGATTTTTAATTTTTAAGTTTTAATTTTTAATTTATAATTTATAATTTTAAATTTTTAATTTTTAATTTTTAATTTTTAATTTTTAATTTTTAATTTTTAATTTTTAATTTTTAATTTTTAATTTTTAATTTTTAATTTTTAATTTTTAATTTTTAATTTTTAATTTTTAATTTTTAATTTTTAATTTTTAATTTTTAATTTTTAATTTTTAATTTTTAATTTTTAATTTTTAATTTTTAATTTTTAATTTTTAATTTTTAATTTTTAATTTTTAATTTTTAATTTTTAATTTTTAATTTTTAATTTTTAATTTTTAATTTCTAATTATTAATTTTCAATTTTTAATTTTTAATTTTTAATTTTTAATTTTTAATTTTTAATTTTTAATTTTTAATTTTTAATTTTTAATTTTTAATTTTTAATTTTTAATTTTTAATTTTTACTTTTTAATTTTTAATTTTTAATTTTTAATTTTTAATTTTTAATTTTTAATTTTTAATTTTTAATTTTTATTTTTTAATTTTTAATTTTTAATCTTTAATTTTTAATTTTTAATTTTTAATTTTTAATTTTTAATTTTTAATTTTTAATTTTTAATTTTTAATTTTTAATTTTTAATTTTTAATTTTTATTTTTTAATTTTTAATTTTTAATTTTTAAGTTTTAAGTTTTAATTTTTAATTTTTAATTTTTAATTTTTAATTTTTAATTTTTAATCTTTAATTTTTAATTTTTAATTTTTAATTTTTTATTTTTAATTTTTAATTTTTAATTTTTAATTTTTAATTTTTAATTTTTAATTTTTAATTTTTAATTTTTAATTTTTAATTTTTAATTTTTAATTTTTAATTTTTAATTTTTAATTTTTAATTTTTAATTTTTAATTTTTAATTTTTAATTTTTAATTTTTAATTTTTAATTTTTAATTTTTAATTTTTAATTTTTAATTTTTAATTTTTAATTTTTAATTTTTAATTTTTAATTTTTAATTTTTAATTTTTAATTTTTAATTTTTAATTTTTAATTTTTAATTTTTAATTTTTAATTTTTAATTTTTAATTTTTAATTTTTAATTTTTAATTTTTAATTTTTAATTTTTAATTTTTAATTTTTAATTTTTAATTTTTAATTTTTAATTTTTAATTTTTAATTTTTAATTTTTAATTTTTAATTTTTAATTTTTAATTTTTAATTTTTAATTTTTAATTTTTAATTTTTAATTTTTAATTTTTAATTTTTAATTTTTAATTTTTAATTTTTAATTTTTAATTTTTAATTTTTAATTTTTAATTTTTAATTTTTAATTTTTAATTTTTAATTTTTAATTTTTAATTTTTAATTTTTAATTTTTAATTTTTAATTTTTAATTTTTAATTTTTAATTTTTAATTTTTAATTTTTAATTTTTAATTTTTAATTTTTAATTTTTAATTTTTAATTTTTAATTTTTAATTTTTAATTTTTAATTTTTAATTTTTAATTTTTAATTTTTAATTTTTAATTTTTAATTTTTAATTTTTAATTTTTAATTTTTAATTTTTAATTTTTGATTTTTAATTTTTAATTTTTAATTTTTAATTTTTATTTTTTAATTTTTAAAATTTAATTTTTAATTTTTAATTTTTAATTTTTAATTTTTAATTTTTAATTTTTATTTTTAATTTTTAATTTTTAATTTTTAATTTTTAATTTTTTATTTTTAATTTTTAATTTTTAATTTTTAATTTTTAATTTTTAATTTTTAATTTTTAATTTTTAATTTTTAATTTTTAATTTTTAATTTTTAATTTTTAATTTTTAATTTTTAATTTTTAATTTTTAATTTTTAATTTTTAATTTTTAATTTTTAATTTTTAATTTTTAATTTTTAATTTTTAATTTTTAATTTTTAATTTTTAATTTTTAATTTTTAATTTTTAATTTTTAATTTTTAATTTTTAATTTTTAATTTTTAATTTTTAATTTTTAATTTTTAATTTTTAATTTTTAATTTTTAATTTTTAATTTTTAATTTTTAATTTTTAATTTTTAATTTTTAATTTTTAATTTTTAATTTTTAATTTTTAATTTTTAATTTTTAATTTTTAATTTTTAATTTTTAATTTTTAATTTTTAATTTTTAATTTTTAATTTTTAATTTTTAATTTTTAATTTTTAATTTTTAATTTTTAATTTTTAATTTTTAATTTTTAATTTTTAATTTTTAATTTTTAATTTTTAATTTTTAATTTTTAATTTTTAATTTTTAATTTTTAATTTTTAATTTTTAATTTTTAATTTTTAATTTTTAATTTTTAATTTTTAATTTTTAATTTTTAATTTTTAATTTTTAATTTTTAATTTTTAATTTTTAATTTTTAATTTTTAATTTTTAATTTTTAATTTTTAATTTTTAATTTTTAATTTTTAATTTTTAATTTTTAATTTTTAATTTTTAATTTTTAATTTTTAATTTTTAATTTTTAATTTTTAATTTTTAATTTTTAATTTTTAATTTTTAATTTTTAATTTTTAATTTTTAATTTTTAATTCTTAATTCTTATTTTATTTTAATTTTTAATTTTTAATTTTTAATTTTTAATTTTTAATTTTTAATTTTTAATTTTTAATTTTTAATTTTTAATTTTTAATTTTTAATTTTTAATTTTTAATTTTTAATTTTTAATTTTTAATTTTTAATTTTTAATTTTTAATTTTTAATTTTTAATTTTTAATTTTTAATTTTTAATTTTTAATTTTTAATTTTTAATTTTTAATTTTTAATTTTTAATTTTTAATTTTTAATTTTTAATTTTTAATTTTTAATTTTTAATTTTTAATTTTTAATTTTTAATTTTAATTTTGAATTTTTAATTTTTAATTTTTAATTTTTAATTTTTAATTTTTAATTTTTAATTTTTAATTTTTAATTTTTAATTTTTAATTTTTAATTTTTAATTTTTAATTTTTAATTTTTAATTTTTAATTTTTAATTTTTAATTTTTAATTTTTAATTTTTAATTTTTAATTTTTAATTTTTAATTTTTAATTTTTAATTTTTAATTTTTAATTTTTAATTTTTAATTTTTAATTTTTAATTTTTAATTTTTAATTTTTAATTTTTAATTTTTAATTTTTAATTTTTAATTTTTAATTTTTAATTTTTAATTTTTAATTTTTAATTTTTAATTTTTAATTTTTAATTTTTAATTTTTAATTTTTAATTTTTAATTTTTAATTTTTAATTTTTAATTTTTAATTTTTAATTTTTAATTTTTAATTTTTAATTTTTAATTTTTAATTTTTAATTTTTAATTTTTAATTTTTAATTTTTAATTTTTAATTTTTAATTTTTAATTTTTAATTTTTAATTTTTAATTTTTAATTTTTAATTTTAATTTTTAATTTTTAATTTTTAATTTTTAATTTTTAATTTTTAATTTTTAATTTTTAATTTTTAATTTTTAATTTTTAATTTTTAATTTTAAATTTTTAATTTTTAATTTTTAATTTTTAATTTTTAATTTTTAATTTTTAATTTTTAATTTTTAATTTTTAATTTTCAATTTTTAATTTTTAATTTTAATTTTTAATTTTTTAATTTTTAATTTTTAATTTTTAATTTTTAATTTTTAATTTTTAATTTTTAATTTTTAATTTTTAATTTTAATTTTTAATTTTTAATTTTTAATTTTTAATTTTTAATTTTTAATTTTTAATTTTTAATTTTAATTTTTAATTTTTAATTTTTAATTTTTAATTTTTAATTTTTAATTTTTAATTTTTAATTTTTAATTTTTAATTTTTAATTTTTAATTTTTAATTTTTAATTTTTAATTTTTAATTTTTAATTTTTAATTTTTAATTTTTAATTTTTAATTTTTAATTTTTAATTTTTAATTTTTAATTTTTAATTTTTAATTTTTAATTTTTAATTTTTAATTTTTAATTTTTAATTTTTAATTTTTAATTTTTAATTTTTAATTTTTAATTTTAATTTTTAATTTTTAATTTTTAATTTTTATTTTTAATTTTTAATTTTTAATTTTTAATTTTTAATTTTTAATTTTTAATTTTTAATTTTTAATTTTTAATTTTTAATTTTTAATTTTTAATTTTTAATTTTTAATTTTTAATTTTTAATTTTTAATTTTAATTTTTAATTTTTAATTTTTAATTTTTAATTTTTAATTTTTAATTTTTAATTTTTAATTTTTAATTTTTAATTTTTAATTTTTAATTTTTAATTTTTAATTTTTAATTTTTAATTTTTAATTTTTAATTTTTAATTTTTAATTTTTAATTTTTAATTTTTAATTTTTAATTTTAATTTTTAATTTTTAATTTTTAATTTTTAATTTTTAATTTTTAATTTTAATTTTTAATTTTTAATTTTTAATTTTTAATTTTAATTTCTAATTTTTAATTTTTATTTTTTAATTTTTATTTTCTAATTTTTAATTTTTAATTTTTAATTTTTAATTTTTAATTTTTAATTTTTATTTTTTAATTTTTATTTTCTAATTTTTAATTTTTAATTTTTAATTTTTAAATTTTAATTTAAAATTTTTAATTTTTAATTATTAATTTTTAATTTTTAATTTTTAAGTTTTACTTTTTAATTTTTAATTTTTAATTTTTAATTTTTAATTTTTAATTTTTAATTTTTAATTTTTAATTTTTAATTTTTAATTTTTAATTTTTAATTTTTAATTTTTAATTTTTAATTTTTAATATTTAATTTTTAATTTTTAATTTTTAGTTTTTAATTTTTAATTTTTAATTTTTAATTTTTAATTTTTGATTTTTAAGTTTTGATTTTTAATTTTTAATTTTTTATTTTTAATTTTTAATTTTTAATTTTTAATTTTTAATTTTTAATTTTTAATTTTTAATACTTAATTTTTAATTTTTAATTTTTAATTTTTAATTTTTAATTTTTAATTTTTAATTTTTAATTTTTAATTTTTAATTTTTAATTTTAATTTTTAATTTTTAATTTTTAATTTTTAATTTTTAATTTTTAATTTTTAATTTTTAATTTTTAATTTTTAATTTTAATTTTTAATTTTTAATTTTTAATTTTTAATTTTAATTTTTTAATTTTTAATTTTTAATTTTTAATTTTTAATTTTTAATTTTTAATTTTTAATTTTTAATTTTTAATTTTTAATTTTTAATTTTTAATTTTTAATTTTTAATTCTTAATTTTTAATTTTAAATTTTTAATTTTTAATTTTTAATTTTTAATTTTTAATTTTTAATTTTTAATTTTTAAATTTTTAATTTTTAATTTTTAATTTTTAATTTTTAATTTTTAATTTTTAATTTTTAATTTTTAATTTTTAATTTTTAATTTTTAATTTTTAATTTTTAATTTTTAATTTTTAATTTTTAATTTTTAATTTTTAATTTTTAATTTTTAATTTTTAATTTTTAAATTTTAATTTTAAAATTTTTAAATTTTTAATTTTTAATTTTTAATTTTTAATTTTTAACTTTTAATTTTTAATTTTTAATTTTTAATTTTTAATTTTTAATTTTTAATTTTTATTTTTAATTTTTAATTTTTAAATTTTAATTTTTATTTTTTAATTTTTATTTTCTAATTTTAAATTTTTAATTTTTAATTTTAATTTTTAATTTTTAATTTTTAATTTTTAATTTTTAATTTTTAATTTTTAATTTTTAATTTTTAATTTTTAATTTTTAATTTTTAATTTTTAATTTTTAATTTTTAATTTTGAATTTTTAATTTTTAATTTTAATTTTTAATTTTTAATTTTTAATTTTTAATTTTTAACTTTTAATTTTTAATTTTTAATTTTTAATTTTTAATTTTTAATTTTTAATATTTAATTTTTAATTTTTAATTTTTAATTTTTAATTTTTAATTTTTAATTTTTATTTTTTAATTTTTAATTTTTAATTTTTAATTTTTAATTTTTAATTTTTATTTTTTAATTTTTATTTTCTAATTTTTAATTTTTAATTTTTAATTTTTAAATTTTAATTTTTAATTTTTAATTTTTAATTTTTAATGTTTAATTTTTAATTATTAATTTTTAATTTTTAATTTTTAATTTTTAATTTTTACTTTTTAATTTTTAATTATTAATTTTTAATTTTTAATTTTTAAATTATAATTTTTAATTTTTAATTTTAATTTTAATTTTTAATTTTTAATTTTTAATTTTTATTTTTTAATTTTTATTTTCTAATTTTTAATTTTTAATTTTTAATTTTTAAATTTTAATTTTTAATTTTTAATTTTTAATTTTTAATTTTTAATTATTAATTTTTAATTTTTAATTTTTAATTTTTAATTTTTTAATTTTTAATTTTTAATTTTTAATTTTTAATTTTTAATTTTTAATTTTTAATTTTTAATTTTTAATTTTTACTTTTTAATTTTTAATTTTTAATTTTTAATTTTTAATTTTTAATTTTTAATTTTTAATTTTTATTTTTTAATTTTTATTTTCTAATTTTTAATTTTTAATTTTTAATTTTTAAATTTTAATTTTTAATTTTTAATTATTAATTTTTAATTTTTAATTTTTAATTTTTAATTTTTAATTTTTAATTTTTAATTTTTAATTTTTAATTTTTAATTTTTAATTTTTAATTTTTAATTTTTAATTTTTAATTTTTAATTTTTAATTTTTAATTTTTAATTTTTAATTTTTAACTTTTAATTTTTAATTTTTAATTTTTAATTTTTAATTTTTAATTTTTAATTTTTAATTTTTAATTTTTAATTTTTAATTTTTAATATTTAATTTTTAATTTTTAATTTTTAATTTTCAATTTTTAATTTTTAATTTTTAATTTTTAATTTTTATTTTTTAATTTTTAATTTTTAATTTTTATTTTTTATTTTTAATTTTTAATTTTTAATTTTTAATTTTTATTTTTTAATTTTTATTTTCTAATTTTTAATTTTTAATTTTTAATTTTTAAATTTTAATTTTTAATTTTTAATTTTTAATTTTTAATTTTTAATTATTAATTTTTAATTTTTAATTTTTAATTTTTAATTTTTAATTTTTAATTTTTAATTTTTAATTTTTAATTTTTTAATTTTTACTTTTTAATTTTTAATTATTAATTTTTAATTTTTAATTTTTAAATTATAATTTTTAATTTTTAATTTTAATTTTAATTTTTAATTTTTAATTTTTAATTTTTATTTTTTAATTTTTATTTTCTAATTTTTAATTTTTAATTTTTAATTTTTAAATTTTAATTTTTAATTTTTAATTTTTAATTTTTAATTTTTAATTATTAATTTTTAATTTTTAATTTTTAGTTTTTAATTTTTAATTTTTAATTTTTAATTTTTAATTTTTAATTTTTAATTTTTAATTTTTAATTTTTAATTTTTAATTTTTAATTTTTAATTTTTAATTTTTACTTTTTAATTTTTAATTTTTAATTTTTAATTTTTAATTTTTAATTTTTAATTTTTATTGTTTTATTTTTTATTTTTTAATTTTTTAATTTTAATTTTTAATTTTTAATTTTTAATTTTTTAATTTTTAATTATTAATTTTTAATTTTATTTTAATTTTTAATTTTTAATTTTTAATTTTTAATTTTTAATTTTTAATTTTTAATTTTTAATTTTTAATTTTTAATTTTTAATTTTTAATTTTTAATTTTTAATTTTTAATTTTTAATTTTTAACTTTTAATTTTTAATTTTTTAATTTTTAATTTTTAATTTTTAATTTTTAATTTTTAATTTTTAATTTTTAATTTTTAATTTTTAATTTTTAGTTTTTAATTTTTAATTTTTAATTTTTAATTTTTGATTTTTAATTTTTAATTTTTGATTTTTAATTTTTGATTTTTAATTTTTAATTTTTTATTTTTAATTTTTAATTTTTAATTTTTAATTTTTAATTTTTAATTTTTAATTTTTAATTTTTAATTTTTAATTTTTAATTTTTAATTTTTAATTTTTAATTTTTAATTTTTAATTTTTAATTTTTAATTTTTAATTTTTAATTTTTAATTTTTAATTTTTAATTTTTAATTTTTAATTTTTAATTTTTAATTTTTAATTTTTAATTTTTAATTTTTAATTTTTAATTTTTAATTTTTAATTTTTAATTTTTAATTTTTAATTTTTAATTTTTAATTTTTAATTTTTAATTTTTAATTTTTAATTTTTAATTTTTAATTTTTAATTTTTAATTTTTAATTTTTAATTTTTAATTTTTAATTTTTAATTTTTAATTTTTAATTTTTAATTTTTAATTTTTAATTTTTAATTTTTAACTTTTAATTTTTAATTTTTAATTTTTAATTTTTAATTTTTAATTTTTAATTTTTAATTTTTAATTTTTAATTTTTAATTTTAATTTTTAATTTTTAATTTTTAATTTTTAATTTTTAATTTTTAATTTTTAATTATTAATTTTTAATTTTTAATTTTTAAATTTTAATTCTTAATTTTTAATTTTTAATTTTTAATTTTTAATTTTTAATTTTAAATTTTTAATTTTTAATTTTTAATTTTTACTTTTTAATTTTTAATTATTAATTTTTAATTTTTAATTTTTAAATTATAATTTTTAATTTTTAATTTTAATTTTAATTTTTAATTTTTAATTTTTAATTTTTATTTTTTAATTTTTATTTTCTAATTTTTAATTTTTAATTTTTAAATTTTAATTTTTAATTTTTAATTTTTAATTTTTAATTTTTAATTATTAATTTTTAATTTTTAATTTTTAATTTTTAATTTTTAATTTTTAATTTTTAATTTTTAATTTTTAATTTTTAATTTTTAATTTTTACTTTTTAATTTTTAATTTTTAATTTTTAATTTTTAATTTTTAATTTTTAATTTTTATTGTTTTATTTTTATTTTCTAATTTTTAATTTTAATTTTTAAATTTTAATTTTTAATTTTTAATTATTAATTTTTAATTTTTAATTTTTACTTTTTAATTTTTAATTTTTAATTTTTAATTTTTAATTTTTAATTTTTAATTTTTAATTTTTAATTTTTAATTTTTAATTTTTAATTTTTAATTTTTAATTTTTAATTTTTAATTTTTAATTTTTAATTTTTAATTTTTAATTTTTAATTTTTAATTTTTAATTTTTAGTTTTTAATTTTTAATTTTTAATTTTTAATTTTTGATTTTTAATTTTTAATTTTTGATTTTTAATTTTTGATTTTTAATTTTTAATTTTTAATTTTTAATTTTTAATTTTTAATTTTTAATTTTTAATTTTTAATTTTTAATTTTTAATTTTTAATTTTTAATTTTTTAATTTTTAATTTTTAATTTTTAATTTTTAATTTTTAATTTTTAATTTTTAATTTTTAATTTTTAATTTTTAATTTTTAATTTTTAATTTTTAATTTTTAATTTTTAATTTTTAATTTTTAATTTTTAATTTTTAATTTTTAATTTTTAATTTTTAATTTTTAATTTTTAATTTTTAATTTTTAATTTTTAATTTTTAATTTTTAATTTTTAATTTTTAATTTTTAATTTTTAATTTTTAATTTTTAATTTTTAGTTTTTAATTTTTAATTTTTAATTTTTAATTTTTGATTTTTAATTTTTAATTTTTGATTTTTAATTTTTGATTTTTAATTTTTAATTTTTAATTTTTAATTTTTAATTTTTAATTTTTAATTTTTAATTTTTAATTTTTAATTTTTAATTTTTAATTTTTAATTTTTAATTTTTAATTTTTAATTTTTAATTTTTAATTTTTAATTTTTAATTTTTAATTTTTAATTTTTAATTTTTAATTTTTAATTTTTACTTTTTAATTTTTAATTTTTAATTTTTAATTTTTAATTTTTAATTTTTAATTTTTAATTTTTATTGTTTTATTTTTATTTTCTAATTTTTAATTTTTAATTTTTAAATTTTAATTTTTAATTTTTTATTATTAATTTTTAATTTTTAATTTTTAATTTTTAATTTTTAATTTTTAATTTTTACTTTTTAATTTTTAATTTTTAATTTTTAATTTTTAATTTTTAATTTTTAATTTTTAATTTTTAATTTTTAATTTTTAATTTTTAATTTTTAATTTTTAATTTTTAATTTTTAATTTTTAATTTTTAATTTTTAATTTTTAATTTTTAATTTTTAATTTTTAATTTTTAATTTTTAATTTTTAATTTTTAATTTTTAGTTTTTAATTTTTAATTTTTAATTTTTGATTTTTAATTTTTAATTTTTGATTTTTAATTTTTGATTTTTAATTTTTAATTTTTAATTTTTAATTTTTAATTTTTAATTTTTAATTTTTAATTTTTAATTTTTAATTTTTAATTTTTAATTTTTAATTTTTAATTTTTAATTTTTAATTTTTAATTTTTAATTTTTAATTTTTAATTTTTAATTTTTAATTTTTAATTTTTAATTTTTAATTTTTAATTTTTAATTTTTAATTTTTAATTTTTAATTTTTAATTTTTAATTTTTAATTTTTAATTTTTAATTTTTAATTTTTAATTTTTAATTTTTAATTTTTAATTTTTAATTTTTAATTTTTAATTTTTAATTTTTAATTTTTAATTTTTAATTTTTAATTTTTAATTTTTAATTTTTAATTTTTAATTTTTAATTTTTAATTTTTAATTTTTAATTTTTAATTTTTAATTTTTAATTTTTAATTTTTAATTTTTAATTTTTAATTTTTAATTTTTAATTTTTAATTTTTAATTTTTAATTTTTAATTTTTAATTTTTAATTATTAATTTTTAATTTTTAATTTTTAAATTTTAATTCTTAATTTTTAATTTTTAATTTTTAATTTTTAATTTTTAATTTTTAATTTTAAATTTTTAATTTTTATTTTTTAATTGTTAATTTTTAATTTTTAATTTTTAATTTTTAATCTTTAATCTTTAATTTTTAATTTTTAATTTTTAATTTTTAATTTTTAATTTTTAATTTTTAATTTTTAATTTTTAATTTTTAATTTTTAATTTTTAATTTTTAATTTTTAATTTTTAATTTTTAATTTTTAATTTTTAATTTTTAATTTTTAATTTTTAATTTTTAATTTTTAATTTTTAATTTTTAATTTTTAATTTTTAATTTTTAATTTTTAATTTTTAATTTTTAATTTTTAATTTTTAATTTTTAATTTTTAATTTTTAATTTTTAATTTTTAATTTTTAATTTTTAATTTTTAATTTTTAATTTTTAATTTTTAATTTTTAATTTTTAATTTTTAATTTTTAATTTTTAATTTTTAATTTTTAATTTTTAATTTTTAATTTTTAATTTTTACTTTTTAATTTTTAATTTTTAATTTTTAATTTTTAAGTTTTTAATTTTTAATTTTTAATTTTTAATTTTTAATTTTTAATTTTTAATTTTTAATTTTTAATTTTTAATTTTTAATTTTTAATTTTTAATTTTTAATTTTTAATTTTTAATTTTTAATTTTTAATTTTTAATTTTTAATTTTTAATTTTTAATTTTTAATTTTTAATTTTTAATTTTTAATTTTTAATTTTTAATTTTTAATTTTTAATTTTTAATTTTTAATTTTTAATTTTTAATTTTTAATTTTTAATTTTTAATTTTTAATTTTTAATTTTTAATTTTTAATTTTTAATTTTTAATTTTTAATTTTTAATTTTTAATTTTTAATTTTTAATTTTTAATTTTTAATTTTTAATTTTTAATTTTTAATTTTTAATTTTTAATTTTTAATTTTTAATTTTTAATTTTTAATTTTTAATTTTTAATTTTTAATTTTTAATTTTTAATTTTTAATTTTTAATTTTTAATTTTTAATTTTTAATTTTTAATTTTTAATTTTTAATTTTTAATTTTTAATTTTTAATTTTTAATTTTTAATTTTTAATTTTTAATTTTTAATTTTTAATTTTTAATTTTTAATTTTTAATTTTTAATTTTTAA